>BLKR01011744.1:0-28206 GCA_011170035.1 Teleogryllus occipitalis
ACAACCGGATGGATTACGGAGACAACTTAAGCGAGTCAAGGATAAACGATTCGGTATTACGGGACGATTAAAACTAGCCACATGGAATGTCAGAGGACTATGTAATAATGAAGATGAACTAGATATCAAATTAAATGAAAAAGGGATTGATATAGCTGTTATAACTGAAACGAAAAAGAAACTGAAAGGCACGAAAGATCTTAGCCATTACACAATGATATACAGTGGAGTAACCCAAAACAGACGGGCAAGCTGTGGGGTAGCAATTATGGTTAATAGGAGGTGGAAACATAGGATAGTGGAATATTCCTTTATAAATGAAAGAATCGCCACGTGCAAATTTAAAATAGATAGAGGTTATTTAATACTGATAGGTGTCTACGCTCCTGAAGAAGGAAGGAAAGAGGACACAAAGACATTTTATGACGAACTTCAAAAACAGTTAAGCAAAATCAACAAGAACAATCATGTTCTCATCTGCGGCGATCTCAACGCAAGAGTTGGTAACATTCCAATCCCGGGAGTTGTGAGAGCATTTGGAGAACAACATTTGAATAGAAACGGAGAAGAACTTCGTCAATTTGCGACTTTTAATCAGCTGAAAATTACTAATACCTTTTTCAGAAAAAAAGGATATTCATAAATTCACCTGGAGTGCCAGAGGCCACAGATCACTTATAGATTATATAATTGCAAATGATAAAATCTGTAAGCAAATAGAGAATGTCCAAGTACACCGAGGAAGTGACATATACTCAGATCACTACCTGGTGATTGCATCTATCACGATGATAGCAAAATGGAAGAAAATGAGGACAAGAAAAGAGACATGTCAAGAAATCTTCAAAGTGTACTTGTTAGAACACGAAAGTATCAAGCGATTTTACCAAAATCGATTACAACAGTATCTATTAAGTGTACCTACTGTTAACGATGTGGATGAAGAATGGCAAAACATAAAGAATTGTATAGAGAGGGCCGCAAACGAAACAATAGGAAAGAAAAAGAAGAATAGAAAAACAAAAGGACTGAGAATATGGAACGACTGTATAGCAAAAGCGGTAAACGATAAAGAAATAGCATACAGAAATTTCCTACAAAACAAAACCCCCGAAGCAAGGGAGAAATACATACAAAAAAGGAATAATGCTAAACATTTAATTAGATCTGCACATTACGATTCATGGGATAGATTTATAAGTAATATAGAAAACGATATACATGGAAGGCAAATGTTTGCTTATAAGGTATTTCGGCATCTAAATAAGCCACAGAAAGATGTTGCAGATATACAAATCATTAATGAAGAACAATGGAAAGAACACTATAGAAAACTTTGGTGTACAGAAACTATCGACTCTCAAGAGGAAGAGCTCTGTTACAACAGTTCGGTGGACCTCATCTCCTTGGAAGAATTTAAGTTAGCATTAAAAACAATGAAAACCAGAAAGGCATGTGGCCCTGATGGTATTAACATGGAACTTTTAAAATATGCAGGACCTATCTGTGATTTTAGGTTGCTTCATCTGTACAATGAATGTTGGAAAAGCTATAAAACACCTAATAGCTGGAAAACGACGGAGGTTATATCTATCTTTAAAAAGGGTCAAAGAAATGAGTGCGGGAACTATAGAGGTATTAGTCTCATGAATGTCGCTTATAAAATATTTGCAAAAATAATTAATACTCGATTAAAAATCATTACAGAAGTTAAATTACAAGAAGAACAATCGGGATTTCGGAAAGGACGCTCATGCAGTGACAACATTTTTAGTATCAAAAGGATTTTAGAAAAACGACGAGAAGTCAATATGGAGACCCATTTAGCCTTTATTGACTTCGAGAAAGCCTTCGACAGTGTGGATCGAGTCAAATTGTGGAATGTAATGAGTAAAAGTGGCTATCCTGAACACCTAATAAATACCATAAAAAGTTTATATATGGGCACAAAAATTATAATTAACACTGGTACGAAGAAAACTGAAGAAATTTTGACAAATGGAGGACTCAAACAAGGATGTAGTTTATCTCCAACGCTATTTAATATATATGTAGATGATCTTATTAAAAAAATGGAAATGTATGGTGGGTCCTGGAATCCAGTTAAAGAAGAACAAACATCTAAATGTTATTCTTTATGCAGATGACATAACAATACTGCAAGAAAGTGAAGACGAATTACAAAAAGCCGTATACAAACTACATCTACTGGGAGGGCTCGAATATAATCTCCGGATATCAAAAAAGAAAACAAAGGTTATGGCCCATTATGGTAAACACCCCGTTCACTCAAAAATAGTAATTGACGATACAGTAATCGAACAGATTTCTAATTTCAATTATCTTGGTTGCGAGATCAGTTATGACAGAGATAAAGACATAGAGAATAAGACCAATAAATTTCAATCACTATGTGGCATAATAAACCGAACACTTCAGAACAAAACAAGGAAAGACACCAAAATAAAATTTTATAAAACAATGGCTGCTCCAGTTCTCATGTATGGAAGTGAATCGTGGATAGCAAAAGAGAGAGAGAAAAGTAAAATCCAAGCAGCGGAAATGAGATTTCTCAGGAAAGTTAAAGGCTGCATAAAACAAGATCACATAAGAAACGAAGATATCCGTAAAGAACTGGATATATATAATATAAATGAAAAGATAGAGGAATACAGAGAATCATGGAGACATCACATTGGAAGAATGGGTGAAGAAAGAATTCCACGCTTAGTGATGCAATACCGACCGAAGGGTAGGAGAGATGTCGGGAGGCCCAGAAAGAGATGGAGCTGAAGTGCAAGTGAAGACGGAACAGGCATTCATGCCTAATCCCTGAAAGGAAGAAGAAGAAAGAAGCATTAATGATGTTAACAACATCAAAAGGATTGCGGAAGGTTCGAGGGGAAGGAAATGCACCTTGTGTGTTTTGGAAAGGAACGTGATAAAGAGCATTTGTTCTTTGTGACATAAAAGAATTAAAATTTGTAAAATTTTGGGAAAATGAGAGTTCATGAGGGGTTCTTGGAGCAGGTTGTGGCATACAGATATTGTTTTTAACTGCGTTAGGATACGAAAACGGAAGGAAATTTCTACGTTTGAATGACTTTTCTTTGCAATACAGAATGGGCATTTTTGATCTGGGGCTAAGTGATCACCGGTACAATTGTGACATTTAGGAGGCTTTCTTGCTAGGTTGCAGTTTCCTGTTTCATGATTATTTCCATAATATAAACTTTAAATGCAACTTTACAATAGTTCCTTGTATGTCCCAGTTCTTGACAACGTTTGTATCAGAATTATAGCACTATTTTTTCAATGTTTCGTTGAGTTTTGAGACCAGATTTGAGCTTAGTGTGACTAGGAACGCAAAGGTTTGGCGAAGGCGAAAAAAGTTTCGGCGGTCTTTGCCTTCGCCAAACTGCGATCCTTTATTATCTTTTGAAGTGTGATACTGATTCTACAAATATAAGCATCAAGTGTGGAAAATCAGCATATGCTGAAGTAATTTGAACACCAATTCAGACTCCGATCAACACCAGGTGAATGCCGGAGCAGTACCCTAACAAACGGGCCACGGACCGAGCGCGATCTGTCCTTCCTCTTTCTTGTCCTATCCTCTCCCCTTACACACACACTTACACTAATATGCACTACACTACCACATACACCGGGAGACCGGTCGGGAGCTTAGAGCTTGTCCCGGCTGGGGCGGTGCCCCGCTGGTGGGCAAGTCCTGGTTAGGGGGAAACCCCACTAGCCGACGGTAGGTCGGCGCCGGATCTCGCCATCTAGCAAGGGAAGATCACCGCCATGTCCCGAGAAAAAACATGCACTACGCTAACAGGACTACTGACCAAAGCAGTTGACGCGCTCGGAAACGCAAAAAAATCAATCAATCAAAACCAATTCACACTCAGTAGCTCCAGGAACGCATTATTAGTAGGGTCTAAGACAAATTTTGTTTCAAAACGATAGTTAGCAATGGCGTGGCCAGTGCTGTTGCACCGCGAGCGAATGGGGCGAGACAGCGCCAAGCGAAATCCGCGCGTCCGCTGTTCCTCGCGCGCCACGCACCGCGCCCAATCTCCACCGGATCGCCCCCGCGGCCGCGCCCGATATTGATGAATGGGCTCCGTCGCGGGCGCGTCGCAGTGGCCATAAAAGAGCGGGCGCCCCTAGGGCGGCGGGCGCGCGGAGGCGGGGGCGTGGCGGCGGGGAAGAGGAGCCAGGGGGGACGCGGCGGCGGGGCCATAGAGGCGAGGCGGTGGAGGCGAGGAGGCGTGGGCGGTGTGGCGCGGAGGCGTGGGAGCGGAGGCGTAGAAGGTGTGGGCGCGGAGGCGGGGGCGTGGTGGCGGAAGCGAGGCGTCGGGAGCATGGCGGCGGGGAGGTGGCAATGGAAGCATGGAGGCGGGGGGAGGAGCCGGGGGACGCGGCGGGGGGTCATGGAGGCAGGAGCGTGGCGGTGGGGGCGAGGAGGAGTGAGCGTGGCAGTGGGAACGCGGTAGTGGGGGAGAGGCGGCGAGGGCGAGGCGGCGGGGGTGAGGCGGCAGGGGCGATGAGGCGGGGGCGAGGAGGTGGGAGCGAGGAGGCGGGGATGTGGCGGCGGGGGTGTGGCGGCGGGGGCGAGGAGGCGGGGGTGTGGCGGCAGGGGCGAGGAGGCGGGTGCGTGGCGGCTGGGGTGAGGAGGTGGAGGCGTGGAAACCGAGGTGAGGCGGCAGAAGCAAGGCTGCGGGGGCATGGCAGGAGCGAGGATGCGGGAGCGTGGCGGTGAGGAGGACCAGAAATTGGGGACGAGGCGCGTGGACAAAGAGGTATCGGAATGTTGCTGTCGGGGGCATGGTAGCGGGGGTGAAGCGTCTAGTGGGAGACTGCAATGGAGGTGGGATCGAAGCGATGGGGCTGAGGAGGGGTGGCGTGAGGGGGCGAGGCGGTGAGTGACGAGACGAGGTAGCGGGGTGGTGGTGGCGGAGGCCAGACTGCAATGGAGGTGGGGTCGAAGCAGAGGTGGTGAGGAGGGTTGGCGTGCTGGGTCGTGAAGCCGGGGGAGGCGCGGCGAGGCAGCGGGGGCGGTGGGGGCGGTGCGGAGGGCGGTGCGGTGTATGCGGCGTCGTGCCGGCGAGGGTGGCAGGGGCAGCGAGAACTGCGCGGCCGATCGTGCTGAATATTCAGATCCGAGGCGAGCAGCTGCCATCGCCGCGCCCGTCTCGCGATGGCAACATCCAGCTCCCTCGCGGCCTCGCAGACTCGATGCATCGGCTCTCCGGTGCCCTCGCACACCTAGCCGTTGCACAGCGTTCAACTCCCTGCTCCAATAGTTGTCCTTACCGTACGTGTCAAAGTTGCTGCGCGCACACACACCAAAAAAAGTAATAATAGGTCTCTAATTTCGGTGCACTCAGCACCGTCGAGTTCGTCAACAGCGCAGTCCCGTCGCTCCTATCACTCTCACGTTCACACTTGTGCGACAACCTTCACCACCACTATCACCATCCCGTCCACTCCGTTTCTACCACTTCGTGTCTCCATTGCTCCAGCTCCGTATTGCTTCCGTAGCTCTTCTTTTCCACACAGTTCTCACGACTCTTACCACGGTTCCATCGCTGTAGCACCCCGCCGACATTACCGCTTGACCGTCGTTTACGTTGCTCTTACCGTCTCCACGTACCAGTAAAATCTGTTACTTATTGGCGCGAATTTTCCATCCTTGGATCACGCGAAAGCGCCACTTGTACTCACCGAGGCCCAGTCACATGACCTTTCTTTTCGGGTGGGGGATCAGCACTTTTATGCCGAATTATTATTATTGTTACTATTATTATTATTATTATTATTATTATTATTATTATTATTATTATTATTATTATTATTATTATTATTATTATTGTTACTATTATTATTATTATTATTATTATTATTATTATTATTATTATTATTATTATTATTATTATTATTATTATTATTTTGATTGGTTGATTATTGATTCTGGGCGTTTCAACTGTTATTCTCATTGTTCCCATAAGTTTAGTGCATGTGTGTGTGTGTGTGTGTGTGTGTGTGTGTGTGTGTGTGTGTGTGTAAGGAGTAGGTCTCGTCTAATCCTTAATGTGACGACGCGTACGGTGTCGGTTAAAATTTAGTAGTTTCCAAATTCATTTATCGAATTTCATTCCTCTGATTACAAGTTAAGATATTATTCTGTTGACTTTTTTTTTTAATTCGCCGTCGCATATCCCCGTTCTCCAAGTAACCCTAGTTTAACAAACTGTATATCATGTTCATTGGAAATATGTTCTCAATACCCCCTAGTTAGCCCCTTCAGTAGTCGCTCCCGCTTCCAACAACCCTAGGATAGCCTCGTGGTTTGGGATGGCTCCCAGCTTTCTTTCACATAGACTGTCTCTGTAACTCCATCGCTCTCCAAGCAACAGGAACCTCCCTGACGTGTCAAACCGACTTATCGACATTTCTCTCCGCAGCTGGTCCGACGGGGTTCCTTCTCACTTCCTCAGACAAAGCCCCTCAACACTTCCCACCGCCCACACCCCACCACGGAGCCAAATACCCCCCCTACTAAGCCCCTCGCTATATTCAGTCACGTCAGCTATCCCTTGTGCGTTCACTTCGCCGACCATCTCCTCCCCACTCTTCGGAGGTCGGGAAGCTCGACACGTGCCACGACCTCCCGCCCTCCCCGCCGGCCTCCCCCTCCCTCGTCCACCGCCGGCTCCGTCGTCCCCTCGTTCGCTTTCTTTTGTTTCGGATCTTTGCCGCCCCTCCGACGACCCTGGCTCTTCGAATGGCCCCGTCAGCTCGACGCACCTGCCAGCTGACGTCACGCGCCTCAAGGCTGAGCCGGCGCTGCGCCGGTGGACGGCAAGCGCCTGCGATTCCGTTCCGTAATACACTCCTGTATTGCGGGTTTGCATACTAACACGGCGCCAGGCTTTTCCTTCCGTTCGTTGTGCGCGCGCAGTGAAAAGAAACTATATGCTTTGGTTTTTGTTTTTGTTTTTTAATTGTTCTTTTACAGAGCGCACATAGTTCAGTATATAATACACTTCACATATGTTTTGATGGCTTACATTCTAATTTACCTAAAATTAAACTACAAACTAATTTGTGTGAGAAAATCTTCTCCAGACAAACAATCATTTCGGAAAAGTTTACTAGGAATGCCTGGTATGGATATATATTTTTATTCTAGTTCTATGAGGAGTTTTCCGGAGTTTGATGTTGTCTAGGTGTGTAATTTGAGGTATGGAGTGATAGAACTGGGTTGAGAGATATGTCATGTGGTGCTGTATGGAGTCAATTTTGAATTCTTTGTGAAGCTGTTTGTGATGGAGTGGTTTGTGACAAACCAAGGAGCATACGTGATAGATCTACGAAAATGATTTTGGACTATTTGGAGCTTGATTAGGTTTGTTTTTGCAGCGAAGATCCAAACTGGACAGGCGTAAAGGAGGGGTCGTCTTATGATAGTTTTGTAGAAGGTTATGGCGGTTGGGAGTGGGATATGATTCGTATTTCTTAATTCTAACTCCATCAGCACATGCACATCTACTGTGACGAAAACTGATACAGAAAATGTTTAGGAATATGCTGATAAATTTTTATTCTAGTCTTTAATACTCAAACCTTGTTATACGTATTTACTTTTATTGCCTCACGTTGGACATGCCAATTGTGAAATACCCACTATTAATATATAATTAATAATACTAATAAATCTTTCTTTCTAATTTGTGTACTTATCACAAAATGATGAATATCTCTACTCTTATTAATATTATTACTTTCCAGCTTGCGCATGTTTTGGGAATGAATTCTATTTCTATTTTTGCCAGTGGGTTTCGACATACAACATATATTCTTACCTGTGCACGTGCCATTATATACATAATTACAATTACTGGAAGTTCTGTTGATTGACACTGGTTATTTGAATTGATGGCAAATAGCTACAAATTATAAGAGTTTTTTAAATAATAACATTTATTACAAATCTGTCACACTTTATAAATGAGCTCATAAACCAACTGATCTTATTTGTCCTGCGTACAATATTTGTGATTTCTTACGGTCAATAAATAAATTTCGTGGCTGTCTATGATCTTTGCGCGCAACGTTGATTTCTTGTATGACCTCCAAATCTTGTCTTGGTAGTGTCCATTGGATGTTAATGTTGATGTCCCTCATACCGTAACATTACCTAATGTTAAAATCCGTTTGAAAAAGGTTCCCGAAGTATTAAAAGTTATTTTGTGGTCTGATAAGAAACAAAAACTGCAAATAAGTTATTTCGCGATCGTGACTTTTCCTGTGCTATGCCTCAAATGGGCACCTACTCGTAACAGTCTATGTTCAACACGAATTATTAAATACATCCCCCTCTCAGTCTCTATCCTATCACAAGTTTCGTTTCGAATACGAAGTCTATTTTGATTTAATTTTCAATTTACAACACAAATTAATATGAAATCTTACAATTATTAATCTACACAACTCTTTTAGCATATCAATAGTACATCATAAAACGATGATGTAATAATGAGTATTAATACACGAGTGTAATATTACGATACGAGCGAGGAATGTTTTCTACGACTTATGGTAACTTTTATAACTTAAACTTTTACATTGAATCGTTTCGTAGCAGTTGACATGCAGGATTCAGCCAATACCACCAAGCGGACAGCTACCCTACTGGCCTTAGGTGGCTCTTGTTCACCAGTCTGCCTGCGAGAGAGTACAAAAGTTACAAAAGTTGTGTCAATGATTCCGAGGACACCATTTTCATTTTTTCTCATATTTCTGGAGGTGCCAACTCATCCTCTTATTCGCTACACATTCCAAGAATTGGAAGGTTTTAAGTAAAAACACACGGTAGCAACATATAACTCAAAATAACTTGCGATTTGATCTTAACGTGAGTCAAATGTTCCCTCTACCACCACCACTGCATTAGTCTAATACGATCAAGTGTAATTACAATCAGTTTTTTTAAAATAATATTTCTAGTAAAAATTACTGATAATAAAGGAAATTAAAACAGACAATCATAATGTAATATTAAACGCAATTTTAATGTGCACAATGTAAAAGCAATAATGATGTACTCATTTATTATAAAGATTCTTAATGATTAATGAAGTGTCAAAACTTGGTTTATAAACTTCTCTGTGGTTGGTCAAGAACCTGTATCATAATGAAATTTGTATCGTAATGTGTATCATTATGCAACAGGTTGCAGTCATTAAATGACAATTAATATAATTGAAAACACTACCTCCAATCTTAGCTGAAGATACTTGTACCGTTTGGTCAAAATGCGTTCACTCTCTGCAGTGTCGCAAGAGAGACTGAATATTACTAAATTTCTACAAAACTACGACTTACACCGCCTCTTCCATACATTCTTTTATATACTGCCACAGGATCCTCCTTCCCTTCCTACATAGAGCGTCATGCTTGCGACCCTGGAACTTCTTCTTTACAAGTCGCCCTCACAACGTCTATTTTTTGACTATAAGCATTCTATATGCCTTTATTTATGTGTTATTTATAATGTCTTGATGCCGGCTTTTCCGTTCAAACAAAATCTGACTGATCAGAGTAGTATCAATAATGCTTTATCTGTGCTACTTTTTCTCCACATCTTCGAGAAAATTCGTTTTATTATTTTTTTCTTGTCGCTAAATCTGAACATGATTATTTAATTGAATATTTTTACTTTGTGAGACATTTGGCGGAGTTTGATAACTAGTTGAGTGTTGTAATATGAAGCTACGATGCGAATATTGTACATTTTATCCACTCTGTAAAATCCAATATAATATTTTTGTTGAAATTGAGTTGGTCTGATCAAGTTGATTAATAATAAAAGTAGTCATTACAATGGAATGTATTATTGCAACTAATTTGCTAATATTATTATTACACAACTTGTTTGTTAGTACAAAAGTTGTTCGTGGTGGGTTGTGAATGTTGTTAGAACTCTTATTTTCTATTAAGTCTTAAAAAGTTATCTGTTTCTTAAAAATGTATTTCCCCAAAACAGAAAAGTATTTGTTATGTTATTTAAATATAATTAGAAATTGTGTATATAAAATGAACTAAAAACAGTTGGGCTTACCTTGTATTTGAATACTTTCATACGTAATTCATGCTGTACATTAAATATCTTTCCATACAATAAGAAATTGAAAATTAATATTATGATATTTCGCCATATTATCTGCAATTGTCATTACTACTGACTTTCTATTGTGTTGCTGTGCTCAACGCAAACAAACTCGCTCCTTCCACCCGAACGATTAAACGTGCGTGCAGTTTTTCTCTGGCACTAAAGTCTCGTGCGGCTAGGGCCTGTCATGATATCACAGTCTGAGCTCGAAACACTTATGGTGCACCCTTTTGCAAGCCTTTTAATTTCTCAATAGCCCTTCACGCCCTCTTAAGAAAGTTTTATAAGTTCCATTACGTTTTCTTCCTTTTGCTTTCCAAAGACTTTTACAAAATTGTTCACATAATAGTTTACGAAACCTCCGAACAAGTCGACAAAAAGGGTTGGCAATATGCATTTGCAACAAACAATTTGAAATATTTCTATTTACTTTTGCTTTTGTTAAATTATTATTTTGTTAAATAAATGGAAATTTTGTATAATATTTTAAATAATCTACAAACGATTCATTAAATAATAGTTCGTTTGGAACCATATGTATTCTTCATACGTATTAACAAAATCAATTTTTTTTATATATTTATAGGATTCTCAAAAATCACTATTGATAATTCCATTACCAACCAATTAAATTATGAACGCAAAAGCAGTATGAACAAAAAAACCTTGTTTTCAAATTTCATTTGTATTTGTCTTGTAATTCATTTTTAATTACATATATTTCTGGCCAATCTAAAAGTTTATTATAAAAGTTTTATTAAATCCTTAAAAATCTTTAAGCAATAAAAATTTCATAATAAAGATGCAATGAAATAATTTAATTGTCTCTAGATATTGGCCAGAAATATTATATACTTCTAAAACAAATTATGCAGCTTAATTCCCTATGTTTAATATTTATCTGAAGAATATTCCATTCGCCATAAATAGTTTAAACAAATGCCATCCACGTAATAAGTCTCATATTATTAATAAGTTTAATTACATCGCTTCGTCGCATCTGCCTCCCGTTCCTTGCTCCGTGAAACGTTGCAACTAATAGTTCACAAAGCAAATTAATTACGCGGAGATTTCAGCCGTGTTCGCGCAAGTATTCGTTGCTTCGCGGAAGCACCGACAAACTGTTAAAATTGAGCGAAAGTTGGCGCAAAAACGCTTCTCTTTTCGAGCGGGAACACGACGCACGGCTCCGCGCGCTTTTCTCCGTCGCTTCGCATTAACTGCGCGTTGCTTCCGAGACAGATTCCGACCTCCCCTCCCCGGGGACAGAATACAGGATGTTTCAAAATTCGACGGCAAAACGTCGAGGGTTCACTCATCAGAAGAAGTGATTAAGAAATGGTTGGACGGTTGCGAACATTTCGCACTTTGTTACTTATTTTTTTCAAAAAGAGATAGATTCGCTATCAAAATCGTTTGCCGTTGCTCGGCGTTATCGGCGCGTTGCTTTCGAGATTTTTACCTCCTCTCCCTGAGGGACAGAATACAGGTTGTTTCAAAACTCGGTGGCAAAACCTGGAGAATTGACTCATCAGAAGAAATAATTGTGATCTAGTTGGACGATTACGAACATTAAAATAGATTAGAAAATTAAAATAGATTCAATTGCAAAACTTCGTTTGCTGTCGCTTTGAATTATCCACGCGTTGCCTACGAAACAGAATCCGACCTTCTATTTTCAGGGGATAGACTGTGAACCTGTTTTAGAACTCAGCGGCAGAATTGGGAAAATGCATCCTTTTAAGGTAATTACTAAGAGTTACTTGAACTCGTGCAAGTATTACGCATGTTTTAAAAGATAGTTTTAAAAGTGAAAATAAATCCGTAATTAAAATGCCTCCGAACGGCCAGACTCTAAACTACGCCTAGCCTAGCCTCATATAAGCTTGGTACTGTGCGTGGGTAAAGTTTCTTATGTTAAACGTATCCGAACAACAAGTCTTAGCGACATGTGATTATTTACATAGAATATATAAATAATCATATATCATTATATTATAAGTAATCATTATTTGTCCTGTATTTGAAACTTCTGCTTGTGTCTGACATATTGTGTTAAAGATTGGAATACCCAGAAGAGCGAAATCTCCAAAATTCAAAATATTACAGTTTTTTATGTTTTATTAGACCATAACCATAGACAACAGTTATAAATTAGCTTTGGATAGATACGGAATTACTCCCAGGGGTGCTTCAATAAGAGTTAAGACGAAACAATTGTACACCAGTATTGTAAGGAAATCAGGAGGACACTGTGTATCTGTATCACATGTTATGCTCCAAAAAACTATGCGACCCGATCTTTACAATAAGTGTTCAAAGGTAGAGCAAGATTTATAATTCATAGTCCGTAATCTACAAAAAGGTATCCTTTTAGAACCTCCTATTAAAAGTTTGGTGTATAACTATTCCGAATTCGTAATGTACAGAATTAGACACGTTCTATTGGCGTGTGTATTAGTACAGAAATATTAATATTTTTTATACTATAATTCCCATTCTATGTTGCGTTACCGATACTCAATAAATCATAAATAAATGTTTTGCTTTCAAAGATTCTTTAAGTCATTGAAATTGAAAATTTGAGAACTTTTATCGAATTTGTTTTACCGCATTTGCATTGGAGGTACGTGTTCGGCTCCCCCAAAATAAATATGACCGCGTGTTGTCATTGTGAATATTATTTTATGAGTTCAATGTTCATTAATCGAACAAAGAAATGTCATTACTGTTAAAAATTGTGTATTTTATAATGTGAGATGCCGCGTATGCGGTTGCACGTACAGTTCCACCCATCGAGGGCGCCAATTGTATTACTTATTTATTTATTTATTTTTTCGTCAAAAAACAGTTCAAACTGCGTATGACGTGCTATGGGGAAAAGTTAATTGAGTGCACATTTTCAAAATTCTGTGATCCCTACACTAAGTCATATACTACTTAAATTTTAAAAAAAAGTGACTGCGCATGCCCGGGCGATCCAACTTTACCTGACGTACCTCGCCCGGTTTACGCAGTTCGCCCGGCTGATCTGAAATACGGCGACGAAACATGAGCGACAAGACAATGCCATGCAGAATGCATTGAAACAATGGAGTAAATTGTAGTATATATAGAATTTAGGTATATGAGAAGTGAGGTGGTTGATTAGAAACGTGATGGTTAAACTGATTCAGAATTTCCGCGGGCTCCTTAACGGCTAACCAGTGCTGGGGTCTGCTAGATGAGCGGCAGTCCCTTCACAGGCCAATGCTCGGCTCTTCAGTGCACGGGCATCGCCGCGGACCCTTCCTCCGTGACTTCGTCTACCTGACAACTCTATACTTCAGCTTTTCTCGAACGCAGCAAATGTAGTCCTTTTATAGAGACCTATTTTTCTCTTCATATGAGTCCATTCCTCAGATTGTATCGTTGAGTTTTGATACATCCTGTATTTCAGAATAAGGAAAGTCTCTATACCTTCTGGGAGGAAGCGACATGAAAGGAAAGTACGTGGAATATTTTAAAGCCCTAAGTCATAAAGTATTCATTTATGTTTCAAGACGATGTACAACGTTAGACGAATTAATTATTTAAAATGGAGTTAAATGGAAGCAAATATATTCAGGAAGAAAGGTGGAGAAGGGTATCGGAGGGTGGCTGGGGCGGAGGAAGCGGAGTTGGGGGAGAAGGAAGACAAAACGACGGAGAAGGAAAGCGGGCCCCGTAAAATTCGTGCGCTTCCCCTCCAGAGGCTTTCGCTTGATGTTACTCTGGCGTTTGGGAGGTGCGGCGGGGCGCGCGCGGGCGCGGGCGGGGGCGGGGGCGCGGGCGCGGGCGCGGGCGGGGGCGGTTACGGGGAAATAAAACCTTTGAAGGCAGCGCTTGGAGCAGCGAAATCGCTCGACCCGAGAGCGCGACCGTCGGCCGGTGGGGCACTAAGAGCGGCAAGTAGGCGTGGTGCCGCGTGCTAGAGGAGTGGGAGGGAGGTTGCGTGGAGCAGGATTGCGGGGAAGGGCTTGCGGGGTCACCGGGGTTGGGTGTAGCGGGGTTGCGGGTGAAGGAGAAGTTGCGCATACGATGGGATACTGACAATACCGTGGGTTTGCGAATAAGGCGCGGTTGCCAATAGGATGGGATTGAGAATACGGCAGGATTGCGAATAAGGCGCGGATTCGGCGGAGTTTCGAATATGGTGGGATAGTGAATACGGATGGTTTGGGAATAAGACGGGTTTGCGAATACAATGAGAGTGTGAATAGGGCGTGTTTGCGAATAAGGCGGGGTTTCAGATACGACAGGATTGTGAATAAGACTGGTTTGCGGATAAGGCGGGATGGGAGTTCCCCACGCTGTGATTGTAAACACGGCAGGTTTGCGAATAAGGTGGAGTTGAGCATACGGCGAAGTTTCGTATACGATGGAATTGTAAAAATGGCGAGTTTGCGGATGTAGTGGGGTTGCGAATACGGTAGGATTGTGAATATGGCGGGTTTGCGCATAAGGCGGAGTAGCAGATATGGTGTGGTTGTAGACTCAGCGTGGTTGTAAATACGTCGGGGTTACGGATCGGACCAAGCTGCTGAGAAATCGGGGTTGTGGAGAAGGCGGAGTTTATGTACGGAGGATTGTGACGGAGCAGGAATGCAGGGGCGGATCTGCGGGAAAATCGGGTTCGTTAGGAGCGCAGATTTGTGAAGATAGTGGGGCTAGGCGTGGGAAGAGAATGCTGAAGGAGCTAGGTGACATAGCAAGCGCAGTTGCGGGGAGAGCGATGATGTGAGAGAAAGGGTTGTGAGGGAAGCAGGTTTGCCATGTCGCGGAGTGGCGCTGGCAGCGAATCGGCGGGAGAGCGGGGTTGCTGGGTAGCGAGGGAGCGCAGTTACAGAAACAGGGCAATGAAAGTGAGAGATCTTTGAATGGCTGCAAGTCGACCGTCAGGAAGGAAACAGGTGGTCACCAAGGAAGGAGAAAGAAGTTCGCTTGAGTTGACTCTGGCTGAAGACGACGTAAGAGAGTGCATCGCGTTGAGTGGCAATGGTTGGATGTGAAGGCAAGTGGAAACGAAACAAAGGTTAAATTCCAGAAAGTAGGTCGAAGTTTTTTGAGTTTATAAACAGCATTAAACCAGTGATTGTCCCTTCTGAAATACTTCAAAAGCTTAGGTTTCAAGTTATTTTAAACCTTCGAAAATTATTTTTTAATTTACATCAAAATATACACACTACTGTTGCAAAAATAGTTATAACATATTTCATATGGCAATAGTATGTGTTCCGAATCCCAATTTACCAATAAAATTAACCTATGTTACACAATATACATAACACTATAATTCATGAATATTAATCTTAGATGGTGTCACAATTGAAAATTCATATTCTTCACAACTGATAAATAGCAATATTGTGTAAATATAAAGTACAGTGCACATGTCCAAGAGAATCAAAATGAGTGGGCGCTATAAAAAAGGTAGTAATTTTTTTTAAAAAAGTGGTAGATCGAGAGAAAAGTCAACAAATGAAAATTATGAAAAACTGAAAATTATTAATACATGGAAATATAAGTCAGTAAAAGAAAATTAAGATGAATAGAAGAAAATAAATAAGCCAATCATAGTAAAATGAATGGAATCATACTAAAATGCAGCCTTCTAGAATAGTAGGGGAAATCTAAAATGTGCACCAACTGCTTTCTTTCACTTAAGGATCAGAGGCGTACAGAAATTTTAAAGAAAAAACACTATTATAAAATGGAGTGGTGTAGAATGGTTACTCTGCCCTATTTTTTAAGAGATCTATGAAAAGACGTAGTTCAGTTCGTGGCGTAGTAGCAGCAGGTAGGAAACACAAGCATTTATCAGCATGTAGGTTAAATGCCTTCGTTACACGTGCAAACTGCTGCAGTCTGGGACGACACAAGCACATACCGTACACTGCAGCACTCGACCATCTTCCATCGCCGGCCCTGCCTCCCCTCCCAATCGCCGCCGCCGCCCCCCACCACCCCCACGCCCCCGCCGCCGCCACCGCCGCTGCCGCCGCGCCGCCGCCACCGCCGCCACCCCCACCGCTGCCGCCCCGCAGCCGCCATCGCCGCCATCGCCACCGCCGCCCCCACCGCCGCCGCGCCGCCGCCGCCGTCGCCGCCACCGTCGCCGCTACCGCCGCTGCCACCGCCACCGCCGCCGCCGCCACCGCCGCCGCCTCCACCGTCGCCGCCCCCACCGCCGCCATCGCCGCCGTCACTAGGCGCCACAGCAGCACCGCGTTAATTTATCGCCGGCCGCACGGCGCGCTACTGTCGGCTCTCGTTACGCGCATCTCACCGTCGGCAGAGCCGGTCTCGCCGCCAGCGCCAACGCGCGCCAACGCGCGCCAGCGGCGCCAAGCCCATCACTACCGACGCTACGAACGAAAACAAGCCCCACTCCTCGTATCATTTCTGTGTCCGCACTCGTTTTCCCAGTGCTACTTACACAACTGTTCCAGTACGAAAGACAGCATTAAACAACTTTATGACACACTTTACTTGGTACGTTATATTTTATATTACCCGGTACTACTACCACTCTTCAAATTTCTCTCGCGCCCTGGACACTACAACAACTAAAACAAGTTCTACAATTTTTAGAGAATGTGAGATCTACTCCCATTTTCTGTCATTAACCCTTAACACTACAATAATTGTATTGATGGAAGTATAATTATTATACTTCCGTCGATCACATCAACACCATGTCACAAAGACATGACAGACTGCACACAAAGGGCGATATTGAGATTTTAACTTATAATGCTGTTCAATATCAACCAATATCAACAATCATCAACTTTCAAGATCTCAAGATAAGAATCTTGAGAATTGAAGGAAACAATCTATAATCATCACCACCACCGCAACAGCGAACCACCACCACCACCACCGCACCACGTCAAACGCAGTTTCAACTGTTTTTTTTTACGTAAAATAAATGAATAAAAAACAGCCGCCGCAAGAACTAATCATCGTCACTACTAGAACCACCTCATTTGACAAAATCACCGCCATTTCCACTGCCAATGCCCTCGCAACCGTCACTTTCATCTCCATCGACAGCACATTGCCTCGGCATCTACCACCAGCTCAGACACTGACACCAACCTCACAAGGACCACCGACACCGCTAGACCGACTACCGTCACTACCGTCACTGCCAAAATCACCGCCACCGCCACTTCAACCACAATCTTCACCACCAGCAGTAACTTCGCCGCCGACAGACAGACACAGACACCGACCCTATCAAAACCACCGACGCCACTTGAACCACCATCACTTCTGTAATTACCGTCACTGTCGCAATCACCGCCATCGCCACTTCAACCGCCACCTCCACCATCAGCAGTAACGCCTCCACCGCCGACACAGACACCAGTCCTACCAAAACCTTCGACACCGCTAGAATCACCATCGCTTTTGTAACTACCGCCACTGCCAAAATCAACGCCACCACCACTATGTCAAATGGCACCTCCACGATCTGCAGTAACGCCTCGTCTGTGTCGACACAGACACAGACATCAACCCTTCCAGAACCTCGACACATCTACAACCACCATCCCTAGTAGCATGGCCACCTCTGCCACCTCCCCCTCCCGCGCCGGCAGCAGCGCCGACGCGCTGTCGAGGCGCCGCGCGCGCTAATCCGCCATGCGTCGGAGATATATCGCGCGTGGAAAGGAGCGCTGCCCGGCGCCTCGCCGCGCCGCGCCTCCGCAGTGGACGCGAAGCGGGGCGGACGCGCCGTCCGTCGCCCCTGAGTAACGACGCCCGCGCGCCGCCCTCGCCGCCGCCGCTCCCAACCGCCGTAGCCGCCACCGCCACCACCGCCGCCGCCATCGCCGCCATCGCCACCGCCGCCCCCACCGTCGTCGCGCCGCCGCCGCTGCCACCGCCCTCGCCGCCTCCCTCACCGCCGCCGTGCCGCCGCCGCCGCCGCCGCCACCGCCCGGAGCCTGGAAGCCCCCGGGCCGGCGCCTAACACGCGAATGATGTGTGGCCGAGCGAGCGTGTTTCCACTTAAAGGAGGATGTTGGAGGAGATGACGAGATGAGAGGAATGGAAAGGTAGGTTGTTATTCTTGGTCGTACGGAGTTCTTTTGTTTTTATCCGCGATCCCCTTAAAGCGGAGGGAGGTAGAAATGGCTAAATTCACCTTTTAATTTCTCGTATACTTACGTATGTACGGAGTAATATACGTAGTATAGAGAAAAGCCCCCGGGCCGGCGCCTAACACGCGAATGATGTGTGGCCGAGCGAGCGTGTTTCCACTTAAAGGAGGATGTTGGAGGAGATGACGAGATGAGAGGAATGGAAAGGCAGGTTGTTATTCTTGGTCGTACGGAGTTCTTTTTTTATCCGCGATCCCCTTAAAGCGGAGGGAGGTAGAAATGGCTAAATTCACCTTTTAATTTCTCGTTACTTAAAGAAAAGCCCCCGGGCCGGCGCCTAACACGCGAATGATGTGTGGCCGAGCGAGCGTGTTTCCACTTAAAGGAGGATGTTGGAGGAGATGACGAGATGAGAGGAATGGAAAGGCAGGTTGTTATTCTTGGTCGTACGGAGTTCTTTTGTTTTTATCCGCGATCCCCTTAAAGCGGAGGGAGGTAGAAATGGCTAAATTCACCTTTTAATTTCTCGTATACTTACGTATGTACGGAGTAATATACGTAGTATAGAGAAAAGCCCCCCGGGCCGGCGCCTAACACGCGAATGATGTGTGGCCGAGCGAGCGTGTTTTCACTTAAAGGAGGATGTTGGAGGAGATGACGAGATGAGAGGAATGGAAAGGCAGGTTGTTATTCTTGGTCGTACGGAGTTCTTTTGTTTTTATCCGCGATCCCCTTAAAGCGGAGGGAGGTAGAAATGGCTAAATTCACCTTTTAATTTCTCGTATACTTACGTATGTACGGAGTAATATACGTAGTATAGAGAAAAGCCCCCGGTGCGGCGCCTAACACGCGAATGATGTGTGGCCGAGCAAGCGTGTTTCCACTTAAAGGAGGATGTTGGAGGAGATGACGAGATGAGAGGAATGGAAAGGCAAATTGTTATTCTTTGTCGTACGGAGTTCTTTTGTTTTTATCCGCGATCCCCTTAAACCGGAGAGAGGTACAAGTGGCTAAATTCACCTTTTAATTTCTCGTATACGTACGGAGTAATATAATTAGTGTAGAGAAAGTTGTGTAATGCTGCGGAAAATGTATTTCGAGATTTCAATAGTAATACACGTTTTGGAGTCCGCTGATACCGAAAGAGAGTTGATGTTTTTTCAAAATATCCGTTCAACCGACTTTCTGTCTTGTTGTCCGTCTGTCTGTCCGTCCGTCTGTGTACACCATTAGCGCCCAAACGATACATACCATTGTTTCGAAAATGGATATTCCTCGATCGATCTGACTCGTCTCGAAGCTTTGTAATTTTGAAGAACTTTTATTTAATTTGGAGATATTTTACATTAAACCCCAGGGAACTTTTAAAATTTTTTTTCAAAATGTGCTCCAATTTTTTTTCTTTTAATGTTTTGATTGAGGAGAGTAAAATGCAGTTTTAAAGATGTCATAGGTCCAATTTTCACTGTTTACTCAGAATTTTGAAAATTGCAAAAGTGAATTTTTAGGCGTCTTCTCAGAACTACAAAATTGAAGATAGAGATTTATACTTTAAATGACATTTGATCTCCATTATTATTTCTTCCACACTTTAGAAAATTTCAGTAATTTTCGCACAATATTGGGTGAAATATGACAGTATAAAAAATATCAACAACAAAAAATTTCTCAAAATCGGCTTCAATTTTTTTCTTTAAACGTTAGATATTGGATAGTGCAAATATACTGTACAAGGTATCATGAATGCCACTTTGATGTATTTGCTTGTTGTTGTTTTAGATATATCAAACAATTGAATTTTTGGACATCTCTCTCATGTCTTCAACATATACAATAACGGCCATTTGTGTACATTATTGCATTTATGAGTACACGTGCTTCAAATAATGCGTTATTTTCTCGAAAACTCAAATTCTGTGTAAATGAGAACAAAATTTAGCATTTTCAGAAACTCTCAATGAACTGTTTAGGATGACACAAAATACGTTTTGCTGTATTCTTTTGTTTTTAAAAAACGTACGGAAATGTATTTTTTAAATATCTTTGTCGCCGTTTAAATGCACATTTTTAGCGATTTGTCTACATTGCTGCATTTGTGAGTGGAAGTGATTCAAATGGCTTGCAATTAAGTTTTTCGAAAACTCAAAAGTTTCCTGTGAAAGAGAGAAAAATTGCTCATTTACACTATAGCTTAAACGATATTTTCTTAAAACGGCTCAAACTTTTTCAATGAAAATTTCCCTACAGAACTATATTTTAATCTTCTAAAATATTCTTTAAGTAATATTATGGTTCTACCAATAGGAAACTGAAACGTTGAGAAAATTTTTTTAAAGTACTTTGGATGGCGCTAGATGGCAGCTGGCAAAAGGATTGGACAAGAAAAGCTATCCCAGACCAAAAAACTAGAAAACTAACTAATACAATGAATTTGGTGCGATTCTGAAGCACCTCTAGCATTTTTGACGTTTCAGTTTTAATCTGCGGTAAATTGATAAAAAATTATGGACAGTCACAGTATCAAAATCTCATATGGGAAATAAATAAGATATAAGGACAATAATAACGCCATGGGTCAAAATGTTACCTCTGGGCATTCTGGTTTTAAAAGAGGAGACAAAACTGGCCTTTCTTCACAATGGGTTAATTTTACATTTAGTGGTTATTTCGTTAACAAAGTAAAAAGTTGGACTTCTGGTATTTTGCTAATAACTTCCACATATGCATTTTCCTATACACTTTTATTCACATATTATTTTACTTGAATATGCTTTTTACTTTTCCAAAAAGAATTGAGTCATAGAGAGAGACATAATCACATTTCCTGGGAATTCCCTGTGAAGGTATCGCCCCCAGCGGGACACGGCCTCTGCCGGCACAACCTCCAAACCGCAGAGTGGTCTCCCACATGTGCGGTGCTGTAGTGCATTGTTAAGTGTATCTATGCACGTGTAAGGGGTGAGGATCGAGCAAGGAACAGGAAGGAAAGAAGGCGCGCTGTCCTTGGACCGTTTGTTAATGTACTGCTCCAGCATTCGTCTGGTAATGATCGCGTAAACCACTGTAACAGCCCATTATAACACCCACTATAATTATCCTCCAGGTGAATGACACTGAAGGCGACCTAGCTATAAATCTAGTATCGAAAATAGGCCTCCTTCTGTATTCGAACTCTTGGAGTGCGAGTCGTTGCGGAGACAGTGTCAATTCCGTCCGTGAGCTAAACTCAGATATTTAAAAGGATATTTTTTTATTGAATGTACTACTCTCCCGTTTGGTAAACAATTTACTCTGTCTGAAAATTGAAAAAGATCGCGACGACTGACCACTTTAATTTTATCTCTCAGAATGGTTATTTGGTATGCCACTTTGTCTTTATTAGCAAGTACACAACGAGATGTATCGTCGTTTATATTTCTTAACTATTCCTTCATAAATCCTAGTTTTAAAGAATTTATGCATGTTCACTCTTTCAAAAATGACTTTAAAATAATAGTGCGCCAAGAAAAAGTGTATTTTAAATACAAAAAATTAAAATCCAGAGAAGATATGGTTTCCATTTATGTTATAAATGAATTAAAGTTTTTTTCGCAAAATAGAATTACGTAATACATAGTATTCTAAACAAAATACGCACCACCTAAGGCATAAATCAAAAACATAAATCAGAAACCTTCAGTTCTGTTGATTTACTTTTTAGAACGTCCAAACTATCCGTTTTGCGATGTACTCTGTATACTTCAACCCACTATTCAGCTTGAATTATTCCAAGTACGGCATCTGGGCGTCAGCCTTCTCTGAAATATCCCACTCCATTTGAGCACGCGCTCTGTGTTAATCACACAAGGGGCCGAGAAATCGAGAAAGTATGTGGGCAGACACGAGTGCTTCTATAAAATTGAACAGATAATATAATTCAGAGAACTTAATGTGGGCGGGATGGAACTTTTTGGAATTTCGAAATATCACACGACGCCAGATAAAGCTGCGTTATGTTGGAAAAGAGAAAAGGCTTCAGGCAACAGCAAACCTTTTTGTAATAAATAAGTAATATAATATCTGTTGAAGAACAATCAATGTCACAAAGAGAATATTTTAGAACTTGTGTCCTGCAGCAGAAAAGCTGATATTCATGAAAACCACGCAAAATGGTTTTCTAAAACGCATCACGTACACTGCTTCAGATCAACAACTAGAATACTCTCGTGTAATACGAGTACAACAAACTAAATTATATTAACAAAAATACTGCTCCACGAATACTGCAATATACCGGGAGATGTGTCTCAGGGCATCAACGGATGTCACTACAGTGCTTCTGGTTGGTAGGTCCTTAGTGTGAGCCCGACGGTGGCTAGATTTTCGACATTAGCTAGATAGCTACGTCGAATTCATCCGCTGTCTGGAGGAGAATTCTAGCGTCAGGCTAAGCTGATCGGTAGATTTTCGTGGTTTCTCCGATCAACACGAGATGAATGCTGGAGCAGTTCCTATCAAACGGGACACGAGCCGCACGCAATCTGTCCTTCCCCTTCCTTGTCCTATCCTCACCCCTTACTTACACACATACACTTACATGATCTACACTGTCACACATGCCTGGAGACCGGTCGGGAGCTAAGAGATTGTAGTGGCTGGAGCGGTGCCCCGCTTTGGGGAAATACCTGGTTGTGAAAACCCTGTTAGCCAACGGTAGGTCGGCGCCGGATCTCGCCTCCTAGCGGGGAAAGATCACCTCCAACTCCATAGGAAATCGCATGCACTACACCTACGGTACTAATAATCTTAGCAGTTGACGCACCCGGAATTACTAATCAATCAATTCTACAATAGTATAGCGTAGTGTACTAGTTTACTGCGGCGCCTCCGGCGTGTATTTTTATATTAAAGTGTTTTATTGGAGCTTTGCATGTTTAATAATAATAATAATAATAATAAGAAGAAGAAGAAGAATCTAATTCTGCCAAGATTTAGACCATAAGGCCTGCTTTTCTGTCAAACAGATAAAATAACTCTATTTATTTTACGTCAAAAAACAGTTAAAACTGCGTATGACGTGCTATGGGGAAAAGTAAATTGTGTGCACATTTTCAGAATTCTGTGATTCCTACACTTAGTCATATACTACTTGAATTTTGAAAAAAAAAGTCCCATGTAATAAAATCTATTTTCAAGGATAAATAAGCAATAAATTTTGGGCTCTTATCCATGTTGTTCTTTGGAATAATACTTCATTCCCCGACAACATGGAAACGATAATTTGAATAATTGTATTTCCAACTGAATTCTAGAAGACGTGCACAAAAAATGAAGTTACATTTATGTCCAGAAGCAAAACTAGGGGCCATCTCAGCATTTGCTCAATGGATCAGGGAAACTGGACAAAAAACCTGATCGAGTTCGATCTACAGTTACATAATTATTATTGAGGCGTTCAGGCGATGAATACTGACGTGTTATGTAGGAAGTGCAATTATCTCGTTAACAACACTGAAAGGCCAGCACGAATTAATATTTTCATTATATTTTTTCTGAACTCGAAAGCTAATGTGATACAAAGACAGCCATACATCTCGTTCGTAATAAAGGCGTAATAATGAAATAATCTTGATTTCGCAAAATTTCACAAGTCATTTCTTACATACGAATGCCTTAAGTGTGAAAAAATGGAAAAAGGGAAAAAGATTTTACATTTATATCTGATGGAAGACTAAGAATCTTTTCGGTATACGTCTTAAGCGATTGAGTAAACTTTGAAACAGCAATCGAGGAAATGACTTACGAGTCCAAACACATTTAAAATTAATAAATGGAATGAATGAATGGGACGAAAACGGAAAGAGGAAGTCAAGGAAGAGAAAAAGAAAAGTATGAGTTTGTAATAAATTATGAACATTAAGTAATGAAGAGGGAATGTGAATATTATAGTAAAATATGTAGTGTTAAGTATAAAGGCTAACTGAAGTTTAAAAAATAATCTTTAAAACAAAAAAGCAGACAGATTAACGAGATGATTACAACTTAGCAAGAGAAAGCGTACTATAATGGGTTATTTGAGTGCAATTATAACTCATCATTGAAAAGAGATGTTTATCGAAATATGTTTCGACGGGCAACAATGGAGGTCAACATTAGCTGTATAACAAATACCTTGAAATGGGAAAGGAATGATAACAAGACATAGGAAAATGATGTGAAATTTAGTAGTGAATTAATAATGGATATATGAGAAATTTTCGTGAATATAAGTAGAATTAGAGAATTATAAGGAGACCGGATATCAAGGATTGAAGAGAGTGAAATGAAAATAGGAGGTTATCCAATCACGAGAAGTATGGACATTAGATAAGGAGGGGGAAATAGTAAGATTTACCAACAAGGATCGAGTGCGAGTCAATTCTGCGCAACTGACAGACAAGCGAACGGCGAGGATTACGAACTGCGGACACAGAATAGCTTAGAATTTGGCGAGCAGACATGTCACAATGGAGTAACAGAAACAGAACAGTGTATTGTTTGGTCGTGAGCAGACGCGTATAATTTGTTAGTGGTGCGGAATAATTTTCAAAAAAAGGGAAATTGAAGTCTCGGAAAATAAATGGCCGTAAGAATTGTACTGAACGGGACCCGGCGACACTTCGCCTGACATCTCCGTTGGCCAAAGGAAAACGGCCAAAAACCGTCGTTTAGGTATGCGGAGAAACCGGACAGGTAAGTGAACCGGAAAGAGATGTGAAACTGATTAATAATATTTCTAATGAAGATCAAGTTTTTTCTATAGTTGTTAGTGCAGATAACTTTAACGATAACAAAAGTAAACATAGCCCTGTAATGAAACGTGGATCCTTAATTGCTCTTCTTTATAAACAAAAATGTATAAACACACGCGCACGCTTACACACACACACACACACACACACACACACACACAAAAGGTGGAACTAGAGACCGTTTAACAAATTTATTTGGATCGTGAGAGAGGAAAGCCACTCCTGTTCTGGAAATGGGTATTTATCATCAATTGTTTAGGATTTTATATATAATTTGCTGTCTTGACTCTCACAGTGTGAATGTAGAAATCGAGGAGTGGCTGGACTCGGCCTATTATGACGGATAAAATAATTGATCACAAAAATTATGAAAGAAATGCTGAAAAATTATTTAAAAAATGCTGGCAGTAATACGGACAGGCATACCGACCAGAACGCTTACAGGAAAAGTGACGAAAGGAGTTTTGAGAAATGCAATGGGGATGGAGACGAAAAATGCTGATAAGACTCGTCTCGGAAAAGGAAACTAAACATTTGACGTAGCAATTTACATAGATCAGTGACGTCAGCAGCAACAATTTAAATAGACCAGTGACGTCAGCCGTAACAATTTACATAGACCAGTGACGTCAGCCGTAACAATTTACATAGACCAGTGACGTCAGCCGTAACAATTTACATAGACCAGTGACGTCAGCCGTAACAATTTACATAGACCAGTGACGTCAGCCACAACAATTTACATAGACCAGTGACGTCAGCCGCAACAATTTACATAGACCAGTGACGTCAGTTGTAACATTTACGCTGCCGTAGCAATTTACTTAGGCGCACTCTGACGAGATGTCTCGGAAAGCAGTGTCTGCCTCCGAAGCGGCAGGGGCACTAGTAGTTGCGGCTGCAGTTCAACGCAATATGGCGCTCAACAGGCGGATGTTGTGCCGCTCAGTTCCTCTGCAAATGTTTGCGCCACGTTCGCTTCCCGCCAGGAGCGCTGCGTGCGCGTAAGTGGTTGCCACGGAGTCCCTTCGCAGCCAGATGCCAAACAAAAAGTCTTAACAATCGGGAGAAATCCAAAGTTTCTATTTTTCCTGATATATGGCTGCATCACTTTGAACTGAATTGAATTGATGCCTTATTTTACGTGGCGGGACTCACGTCATGAGGCTTGCTCTTCCGTCTGATCACGCAAATTTCCCTACACTTCTTTCACCAACTACAGGAGAAAGAAGGTACGATTATATTATTATTTGGGCGACAAAATAGGAGATTTGAATTTAGCTCAGAAACTTCATTTACGCTAGAGAATCTTTTACAATCTTTTACATGCAGTAAATATACTAATATGGGACAGCCGTCTTTACTTCTCATCTGAAGGAAAGTGTACGAAGTATTTTTTCGCCCTTAAACTCCACGCCAGCGACCGGGTTTGAACCCGCGAACTTCGGTATAACATCCGACATATACTAATCGTTACACCATTGACGACCGCACTTTCTTGAACAATCCTCTTTAGAAACAGATATCACAACTTGTGATGACTCCGGTCCCTGCGTTTAATATAGCTTTCCAGTTCGGTCACTTCCGTTCTTGTTCTAGTCACCTCTTTTACCGTGTGTCCAATATATTGACCTCTGTGTATCACAAGGTGCCGTCTGTCCTCTACATTGCGTTGATACTATCGTCATCGTCACCACTAATGTTACCAACGCCTTCACAGTGCTCGACTTAAAGAGTTTTATTGCTATTACTTTGTTCTCCTGCTTCTTCGAGATATGTTGCTTCCATACCTCTACCATTGCCTCCCTCACCTCTGCCACCATTGCAACGAACCATTCACATTTATTGGTGCCACAACCTTTCAGGTACATTCACCTCCATTGACTCAGCCAACTCTCAGCGCTCCACTAAGCGGAATCCCGATGCACGTCACTTCATCCTAATCAACACTTCTGTCGGCCCTACCCTGTCATCGTCACCACCAGTTCCATCAGCGTCCGCCGTCTTCCCCTCCTCCGACTACACTTCTCTGGTGTCACATCTTCAAAACCTCTATCATTCCCCAACAACCTAGAACGGCATTACCACTGTCGCCATCTGCACCACCACAAATACTTTGGCAAACTGTTTCTGCCACCGCTACAACTGTCTACACCACCATTCCCACCAACTCACTATCATCATCACCTCCTCCGTCATCACCACTTTTGGAAAAGCCAACTCAGTGCTTCCGCTAGGGTGAGTTCATTGGGACAACATGTATATTAGCAATACCGCCAGCTTCACGTCCACCACCGGTTAAACTTCCTCTCTCATAGACATTATAACCGCTCCACTTCCAAGACCTCCATAAACTCATCAGTCGGTATTTCCCGCACGGCTATGGGCTTTTCCGGTGCCATCCTACCATCACAACCACCACCAGCATCACTCACATCATATTGCCACCACCCCCATCTCTACCTTTATCCCCCTTATCAAACTTAGTGCCACATCAGCCCAAGTTTTTAATGTGTGACGGTTGCATCAACTATACCCTCTACCACCACTTGTACTTCCTCCACACCACTTCCACGTTTTTCAGCTTCCCCAATTCTTCGTCTTCCTTTCTACACCTTCGCCACCGCTCAGAAGACGTCCGTCAGGAACATCTCGGCTGGGGCGGGTCCCGCTGGGGAAAAACTATAGATATTCTTGGAGGTGGAAAACGCCGCAATCTATTGTATAGGTCGGCCCCGGATCTCACGTTTCAGCGCGGAACACCACCCTTTCCAGGCTCTAGTATGTACTACACGCCCGGAATTAATGACTAAGTATCAAGTTGTGACCACAAACACTAAAAAACCGCTCACTCGTTCCACCATCGCCAGAACCGGGAGCGGTAGCTCAGTGCATCAACTGATGTCACTGCAGCGCCTTTGACCGGGAGGTCCTAGGTTCGAATACTGACGGCGACAGAATTTTCGACACTAGCTCTTCAGCTAGGTCGAATTCAGTCGCTGTCTGGAGGAGAATTCTAGCGGTCGTCTGCTCCGATCGGTAGTTTTCCGTGGTTTCTCCGATCAACACTAGTTGAATGCCGGAGCAGTACTCTACCAAACGGGCCACGACGGAGGTT
>BLKR01011745.1:0-28204 GCA_011170035.1 Teleogryllus occipitalis
ATTACATATTATATCCGATTTCACATATTTGCTACATATTCTTACTGTTTTCATTACATATTTATGTACATATTTTGACGTTTCATACTACATATTTTTCCGGTCTCTACTCGTGAGTTTTGTCCGAAGATTTTGCTGAACACGCCATCATGGCCTCTTGTGAGTTTAAAATAATGTCCTCCCGCCTCCAGTCCATGTTGATATGCCGACCTGTCGGGAGGTTAGGCGCATGCGCTACTTACGTACTAAGAGAGAGTACCGTAATGCTGCAGCGCAAAGTGGCGAGTTTTCATCAGAAAAACTCGAATGGAGGGGCGCTGGTATCAAAAATGATAACAGTGGATATAATTTGTTCTTGCATTGAGTAAAATACGTCCTGTAACACGTTAGAATCCACATTTTGTGGATCTTTGATACTTGAAATTTGGTTTACGGCAAAACATCTGTCTGTGTGTCTGTCTGTGTGTGGCCAATCTAGCGTCCAAACCTATCACACGATTTCCTCCAAAATTGATATCCCCGATCGATCTGGCCGAACTCAAAGCCCTGCGAATTGAAAACGTATATTTCTCTCAACAATATCAAAATTTTTGTTTTAATTTACTTCTCGGAGAGAGTAAAGGAGGTTAAAAATGGCGTTGGTCTCGTGCACATTCTAAATTCAAGGAGTTTCAAAAGAGGTTAGCAATGAAGTCTGTAGGGAACTTGACTCCTGTGTTGGAGGAATGGTGTTGGGGGTATGCAAAGAAATCGACAGCGGCTAACCAGACGCAATTGACTCAGAGACATCACGCGGGGAATGAAAGAAATTACCTGTTTGTTTTTTCCCGGCCAATAACGATGCCCTAAACGTACCCCACCAAGCCATCTACACTTTGGTGTTTGTAAGTAATTTAAATGGTGTGATTTGACACATATGATGGCCATTGGCTGAAAATGCCTTAAAAAGTTTCTTCCATTCACCATGAACTATGTAAGGAGATTTAACTCTGATGTGGGAGGCATGGTGGAGGTATGTACGAAAAACGTTCGCAGCTCATAGAACTCCCTTACCGTCATGTAACATCTAGCGGTGAATGAAGAACTTATCTCCACTTTTATTATTCAATAACTTACCAAACAATATCTTAATTGACCAACGCCATCTACAAGTTAGTGTAAATAAGTGAAGTTCAGTGTTGTTTCTAAACGTAATTGTAATTTTATTTCTAACATCTTTTGTTATCTATGCTACGCAGTGTTTAAAAAGGATCAGTTGACTTTTATATTCAGCCTGTTCTAATATTCTTGAGTGTTTTTCTCATGTTTCTTCTTCATAAGTGTTTTTCTAATATATAATTCTTTATTTTGTGTTTTAATTTTGAGTCTCCTCAGATAATTTGTGTTTCGTTTGGAAGAGGTATTTTTGAAGCGGGAGAGCGTATGTTCAGGACTTTGTCATTTGAACGCTTTATCTGTACATAACACTTGGTATTTATACCCACACCAGATATTTACTTCCAACAGATAAGCGGAATGAAACGTTCGTAAATAATGCAACAAGATAGTTCCCGGTGCTCCGAGAATAACACTAGGTTTGAAGTTTGTTTGCTTTGCAAATAGCTGAGCAGTCTCGTTTTCAATGTTGTATGGGTAATAAGTCGTTTATTAGGTACATGCGATGGTAGCAGTAGAATTTAATTGTTGGTTACACCAAATAACGAACCCTTAAGTTCGAGACAATACTTTCGTTACAGTATCGATCCTTTTGTTTTCTGTATTTTTCAGTATTGATATTGATACTGGTCGTATTGATAATTTCGTGATATCGATACCAGGACTGCCCTATTGCTATCGAAAAAACTGTAATTTATTGCTGAATATAATTATAAAGGGATTGTTTCAATTGAGTTAACGTTTCAAGCGCGATCTTCCCTGCCATTCTGGCACTTCATGTGACTGCAGTGCAGTGTTGCCAGAGAAAATATAGAATGCTTTCTACGAATTTAAATGGTCTCTGGTTTTAGTGTTAATCATTGCTGTTAATCTTTTATGCTAGAATCCCCAAGTGTCTGGTAGGCGTTACAACTCTTGATTTCAGATTCGATGCTCTCGAAATGAGTGTTCGGTAGGTCTTTGTGGTGCGGGATGCCGAACAACCTTGTTTCGAAAATGTAGTGTTGATTGATTACTCGTGATTCTGGGTGCGTCAACGGCTAGGGATATTAGTCCCGAAAGTGTATTGAATGTTTTTGCTCGGGAAGAGGCAGTGATCTGGCCCTGCTGCATGGCGAGATCTGGGGCCGACCTACCGTCGGCTAATGGGGATTTTCGCCCAGCAGGAACGTACAACCAGCGGGGCACTGCTGCAGCTGTGACAACCTCTAAATCCCCGACTGGTCTCCCGGCATGTGAGGTAGTGTAGTGTATATTGGTGTAACTATGTGTTAGGGGGTGAGAAGAGGACAATGAAGAGGAAGGAAAGATAGCGCGCGGTCCGTGGCCCGTTTGTTAGGGTACTGCTCCGGCATTCGCCTGGTGTTGATCGGAAAAACCACGGAAAACTACCGATCAGAGCAGCCGGCCGCTAGAATTCTCCTCCAGACAGCGACTGAATTCGACCTAGCTGAAGAGCTAGTGTCGAAAATCCTTCCACCGTCGAGTTTCGAACCTCAGAACGTCCCGGTCAGAGGCATTGCAGTGACATCAGTTGATGCACTGAGCCACCTTTTTCGGTTGTAAATATCGGAGAAATCGGTAATATATGATCTACTAAACCTTAATTTGTGGGTTGGGTAACCTTTAAGAACGTTTTGGCGCCCGGCATGACGGTGCATCGTTGTGATAACTTCGTAAGAAGTGGAGCAGATATTATTTACTGAGATTGCAGCTCGAGCCCTAAGGAATGTTTACATTAGAGAAGTGTTTCAATGCTTGACATTGCTCGAATGCAGATGAATCGTCTAGCATCACGTAAACATTAACTTGTGAGCTCGTGAACATGTGCTCTCGAAATAAGAACACATGTTGAATCATTAATTTTCGAAGAATGATAAAAATTGTGGGAAAGTAGGCCAGTCGTAGTTATCTTAGGATTTCAGCTATAACACTTCACTTTGGAAGTTGCGAATCTCCCATTCAGAAATGTTTCGTGATTGTCATAGAGCACTTTCCTATGAAACTCAAAAGATATTGTGGCCAATACCTGAGTAACTTGGATGTCGTGAGCATGTGCTCTCGAATTGATAGCTCGTTTGGGCGCATTATATCATGCAGATTGCAACCAGCGCAGGTTAATAATTGTGGCAAAGATGTGTTTGTGGAGCAGAAATGATTGCATTTGCTCCGCTACATTTGTAGGGTCGGTTCATACATATGTAACATATTCAAATATATGTTACTGGTCATGGTGTATATTTCGATTAAACGTAGCCTTGGGTAGACTTCTGACTCTAGGTCGTGCACTCTCACAAAAGTACGAAGACGTTTGTGCGAATCTATTTTGTGGAGATTTCTAGGCACGTAGGGTAAAGCAAGTTAATGTTAATAAAGTAAGTTTATGGTTTACCATTTTATTAGCAATACTAACAAATCAGATCTGTAGTTCGTTTACCGATGCAAGTAAGTTTTCTATTACAAGGAAGCGAAAAGGACGAGTTTTCAAAAGTTGTTAACCTCCCTTTCTTGTAGCTTATGACAATCATCCTACTTCATGAAGAAATGGAAAAAGTCGTACAGATCAATGTATCACAATGAATCATCAAATTAATCATTAATATGCCCTTTGATTTCGGAATTGTCATTGTCCTAGTCCGTGAAATAATGAACTGACCTGCTAACACAGTCCATAATTGTGCAGTACAACGTGATTTACGGGGTTCTATCTACCCACCATTTACTTTTATTTTACCATTCACTCTTTCGTACTCTGAACATTTACATGAAGTGTTCAAGATTTAACTCGATGGATACAGACATACACAAAGACTTCACAGTCAAAGGCAATGCAATATCCCGAAATGACAATCCTCCTACTTCATGAAGATGGAAAAAGTCGTACAGATCAATGTATCACATTGAATCATCAAATTAATTCATATGCCCTTTGATTTTGGAATTGTCATTGCCCTAGTCCGTGAAATAATGAACTGACCTGCTAACGCAGTCCATAATTGTGCAGTACAACGTGATTTACGGGGTTCTATCTACCCACCATTTACTTTTATTTTACCATTCACTCTTTCGTACTCTGAACATTTACATGAAGTGTTCAAGATTTAACTCGATGGATACAGACATACACAAAGACTTCACAGTCAAAGGCAATGCAATATCCCGAAATGACAATCCTCCTACTTCATGAAGATGGAAAAAGTCGTACAGATCAATGTATCACATTGAATCATCAAATTAATTCATATGCCCTTTGATTTTGGAATTGTCATTGCCCTAGTCCGTGAAATAATGAACTGACCTGCTAACGCAGTCCATAATTGTGCAGTACAACGTGATATACGGGGTTCTATCTACCCACCATTTACTTTTATTTTACCATTCACTCTTTCGTACTCTGAACATTTACATGAAGTACTCTGAACATTTACATCAAGATTCAACTCGATTGAGGACATCCAGAAAGACTTCGCAGTCAAAAGCAATGCAATATCCCGAAATGACACACCTCCTACGCCATGAAGAAATGGAAAAAGTCGTACAGATCAATGTATCACATTAAATAAATCTCTTTTGTGTAAATCAACGGTCGAAATTCATATGCTCTTCGATTTTGGAATGTCATTGCCCTAGTCCCTGAAATTATGAACTGACCTGCTAACGCAGTCCATAATTGTGCAGTACAACGTGATATACGGGGTTCTATCTACCCACCATTTACTTTTATTTTACCATTCACTCTTTCGTACTCTGAACATTTACATGAAGTACTCTGAACATTTACATCAAGATTCAACTCGATTGAGGACATCCAGAAAGACTTCGCAGTCAAAAGCAATGCAATATCCCGAAATGACACACCTCCTACGCCATGAAGAAATGGAAAAAGTCATACAGATCAATGTATCACATTAAATAAATCTCTTTTGTGTAAATCAACGGTCGAAATTCATATGCTCTTCGATTTTGGAATGTCATTGCCCTAGTCCCTGAAATTATGAACTGACCTGCTAACGCAGTCCATAATTGTGCAGCACAATGCGATTTACGGAGTACTATCCACCAAATCCTCCTATCGGTGTCGCCGCAGCTTTCCTGGCACGTCGTGGGCTGTGGGCATGCGTCATGCACACCGACTGCGTCCAAGCTAAATGGGTTTCCATTAGTGATGGCGTCAGTTATGAATGAGCATTCTGATGGCGTTTCCGAGTCTCGGGAGTTGTCGATGTAGCTTGATAGAACATTTGTTTGCTTTTGGTTTTACGTTTTTACTTATTACACTTCTCTTGTTTTGCTTAAAAAACTGGATTTTGATTGATGTTTTTAAACGTTTGTGAAATGTTACGTAAATGCGAAAGATATGGCGTGTATTAATGAGGCCTGTTCGATATTTCTTGAGCTCGCGGAATGGAAAGAAAACTTCTGAATAACTAGAAATAGAATTAAATGAAATATTGAACTTTTTACTGATGGAATTGTCCGTGGTAGATTTCCTTAGGTGCAAATATCGTACGTTGGTAACAAGTGATAATGAATTACGTTTTCTTCGATAAACATTTTCGATCGTAATAAACTTTCCCTTCTTTAAAGTCGACGTGTGCCCACAAGATTCATTCTGGCGGGACTTAGATGCATCTGAGAGAATCGCCCGACAGCATCCCGTGATCAGTTCTCCCCTCACCCCGCTTCCCAACCAATCGCCGTTCACTTTTTTGTTTCCTGAAAAAGCACAGCCCAACTGCATCCCTTTTCGTTGGTTGGTTAGTGATTCCGGGCGTATCAACAGCTTAGGTCATTAGCCCTGTACGTGTAGTGCATGTTTTTTTCTTTGAGAGATGGCGGTGATCTTCCCCCGCTGGATGGTGAGATCCGGCGACGACCTACCGTCGGCTAGCAAGGTTTCCCTCAACCAGGTATCTCCCACGAGCGGGGCACTGCCCCAGCAAACTCTAAGTTCCCGACCGGTTTCCCGAAATATGTGGTAGTGTAGTGCATGTTAGTGTGTGTGTGTGTGTAAGGGGAGAGGATAGGACAAGGAAGAGGAAGGACAGATCGCCCGCGGTCCGTGGCCCGTTTGTTAGGGTACTGCTTCAGCATTCGCCTGATGTTGATCGGAGAAACCACGGAAAACTACCGATCAGAGCAGCCGGTCGCTAGAATTCTCCTCCAGACAGTGACTGATTTCGACCTAGCTGAAAAAGCTAGTGTCGAAAATCCTGCCGTCGTCGGGACTCGAACCTAGGACCTCCCGGTCAGATGAACTGGAATCCGGTGTTTCGAAAGGAGTAAACATTTTTGTTAAGTTTCTATTCATAAGTATCGCAAATGGATGTCCTTGCACCAGTTCAGGGAAAACCTGGAACTCAGGTGAATATTGCAGAATCTTCGGACTTGTGAATGATACGTCAGTGGGTCAAGAAGATGCTCGTGCGAGGAGGTTTAAATTTTTGTTTCCTCAAACTTTTAAGCGGTGGTTTTCAACGTTGGCAGTGCTCTAAAAGCAAAGTGCAAGTGTTTCTTGAAAACAAGCAGAAATGCATAAATTATAATCGATTAATGTGACTGTAAGCGGACTGCGATAAACTTGGAAATCAATTCTTACGCTAATGAGGAAAATGGAGTGAGATGTATTGGGGCTGTGCCTTTTTGGGGAGGTAGGTAATAGGTTTAGAAAAAGTTGAGCACGTGATGCAGTCGAGTTATGCCTTATTGGGGATGTAAGTAAAACGCTTAGGAAACATTAACTGCGCGATGGAGTCGGGCTATATGTTTTTGGCGGGGTAGGCAAAAGACCGCGGGATTAAGTCAAGCTGTGCTTCTTGGAGAGGTACGTAAAAGGGTTAGGAAAACTTGGCCGCGGAATGAAGGCGGGCTATGCATTTTTGGGATGGTTAGTAAACAGCTTAGGAAACATCGGGCTACGCCTTTGGGGAGGTAGGTAAAAGACTTAGGCAAAATTGACCACGGGATGCAGTCTGGCTATGCCTTTTGGGGGATGTAAGTAAAAGGCTTAGGAAACATTGACCACGGGATAGAGTTATGCTATGCCTTTTTGGGGAGGTAGGCCAAAGACTTAGGAAAATAGACCACGAGATTAAGTTGTGCTATACGTTTTTGGGGAGGTACAGTCAGAAATTACTTTAAATTTAATGTACGACTTACATGAATTTTAGTGTACCTTGTACATTAAAGGGAGACTAATGTACCTGTAAATAAATGTAATGCTTAAATTAAAATCAAAGTCGATTTAACGTACGACTGTTAACTTAACTTACTTGTCTTCATTAAATTTAATGTACGTGTACTCTTAAATTTAATGTAGACAAGTTAGTTAAGTCTACATTAAACTTAATTGTACATCAAATTTACATGTACATCAAATTTAATGTACATGTACATTAAATTTAATTTACGTTCGTGAAAAGTAATGCAGAAATGTCTGAGAGTGAAGACTTAAGAAAATCTGACCGCAGGATGCAGTCGGTATAGAACGATTTTCCTAGGGATGAGCCAAAGTGACAGCTAGTGCTGGCAACATAACTGAAGGTTCGGTGGTCGTTGTGCCCATTAGACTCCCTTCCTGCATTCGTTCGTTTGCAGTTGGCTAACGTGTAAAAGGCTTCGACTCTTCATTTTGTGATGTCCTCGTCCGACAAAAATATAGTGCGCCACGAGAAATGATTGAAATAAGGAAGTGCAGTGTTATGTGCTCTTCTGTAAAAATTCTTTTTTCCTTTATATATTCCATTAAATTTACTTTTTGTGTGACAAATATTAAGTTTGTTTTAAAACCGATACTTGAATGCGAGATGCGTACCGATGCACGTGTTTCCGGGCTTTGTGCTGTTGTGTGGCGAGCTATGATTGAGAGCTTTCTATTTACATTCGTGGCAGTTTTCTTTTACTGATTGTCAGAGCATGTTAAGAGATTTTCCACATACGTAATTAAATTTTAATATTTCCTGGACTCCCGTACGAGCATATACCTCAGCGAAACTCTTGGGCTTCTTCACACGGATGTTTCCAAATACAAAGAGGCGTGACTGAACAGCTGTCGCGGCGGAGGGATACTTCTCTGAATTACATGTGATGTTCACTTGTTTAGCGAACTGTCACTTTGGCTCATCCTTAGGAAAATCGTTCTATATACGACCGCATGGCGTGGACTAAAACAGGTTCCCTTGCCGGTCCGGGCCCCCGCCGCGGAGGCCATGGCCTTCTTCATGAGCTGCGACAACTGTCCGCGGAGACGCGCCGTTCGCTTGTTCGCAAGGTCGCGAGGCCTGTCCGTGGCGTACGTGGAAAGAGCGTGCCTGCGCGCGGCGCGGGGGCGGGCGGGGGGGGGTGGAGGGGAGGGGAGTGGGCGGGGTCGATCGACCGACGGTGCAGCTCTGTGCCTGCGCTGGGATAGGCTCTACTTTTGCACACACCCCCACGCACGCACCACGCCCCGCACTCTCCCCGATCCCATTCTTGCTCCTGACCCCCGCTTCATCTCCTGATCCCTCTTCCGCACCCGCTCCTGACCCCGCTTACGTCTGTATCCCTGACCCTCCCCCGCTTCCAGCTGCGCTCCCGCCCCTGTTTCCCCCGCTTCCTCCGCATGCCGCCAATACCGCACCTTCTCCGCCCCCGCTCCCGCCCCGGCTCCCGCTCCCGACCTCGCTCCCGACCCCGCTCCCGACCCCGCTCCCGACCCCGCTCCCGACCCCGCTCCCGACCCCGACACCGACACCGACACCGACCCCGACCCCGCTCCCGAACCCGACCCCGCCGACGAACCCGCTCACGACCCTCCCACGACCCCGCTCCCGCGTCTGCCCACGACCCCCGCCTTTTTATTAATAATTTGTGCCATTTACATTTTATATGTCTTTATATGTTTTTTAACAAAACTGTTACAAGAACGTAAACAAGTTAATTAGTACATAAAACATTTTTATAATATAGTATTACTTCATTTTTGTCCAAGGGCTTTTATCCATCGGACAGCCGCTTACAATTAACGTCCGTATGGGACGCGCATACGACCGTACACTTGCGAGCTCCTCTGATCTAGGGTCAGCAGAACGCGAGGCCCTCCGCGACAACACACACACACAAAGTCAAGGGACAAACAGCCATGCCCAAGGCGGGACTCGTACCCGCGACCCTTCGGATCGAAGAGCTGAGTCGGTTCACGCTCTTAGCCACCTCGGCCATCCAGGTCGGCTATTACTACTTCATATACGTATACAATGTATAAATTGCAACACTATTAGCCACCTCCGGTGGCTCCGAGTTGGGTCGTGAAATACATTTTAATTTTGAAAATTCTCTCCCGCTCGCTGCTGCGGCATCACGTCCGCTCTGTGGAGAACCGTGCGTTGGCAAGAGGACTTCGTTTCTGATTCGCCTCATGAATGTGATGCTGTGATTGGAACAGTGGTACGCTAAGGCAGAATACCCACGTAATTGCGGAGTGTGTACATTTGTTGCACATGCGCTGTACTAAACAGTATAAATTGCGTTGGGGAATAACAATTTGCGCGTAACAAAAGACAACTCGAGCGTGTTTTCGTGACTTACGGAATCCCTACCTTCTCTGTTTTACTGCACATAGTTAAATTGTGTATAAAAGTTGAAACTAGAGTTATTCGGGTCGTATGTTAACAAGAAATATTCTCCCACCCGTGCTATAATCTTTACCAACTCCATTCTCCTGTCGTGTGTGGTAGTGATCCATGCAATTGATTATGGAGACAATACGGATGAGGAATGAGCATGTCCTCTCGATTATACACCTGTTTCATTCCTGTTTAAATCTGATTTAATTACATATTTCCATGGTTTACTGTAGGTATTGCACTGAAACTGTTTATTTCTATTCAGTGCAATGTAATGTATTTCACGCAAGTGCGTTTGAAATAACTCAAAATCAGGGTCTATCTACAGTTGAGTCCCTCCACAAGCAGAGATGTCCTCAGTTACAATAGCAGGATACGAACTTGTTATGTACAAAGATGTAGGTTCTTTATTCCAAAAGAAAAGAGAGACTGAAGAATTTGTTGCACGGGTAGTTCACTTTTACGTTCTGGAAAGGGAATAATGAAAACTGTTAACGCGTATATTCAGCATATCTCGTGTCCATTGATCGCATTATTCTGCATCATCATGGAATTTCGCTAAAGCAAATTCAAGCTCTGCATTTACTAAACTAGAATGTTGTCCGATTCTCAAATGGTAATATTTACGGGGAATCTACATAAGAACTGTATTCGAAGAAATCAGAGGATTGTATCTGACAAGGAAATGGCATGACGGTACTGCAGAGGTTTGTGATATAACTTCGAGTATTGTGTAGGGAAACTTACGTTTCAGTTATCCCAAGACCACCACAGCTAAACGGGTCACTCCTAACATATATATCGTCATTTAGGTGTGTCTCAATAACTACAAGCACACTAAATATTTTTCGTACTGTTTAAGATGTCGAAATGCAGTTTTTACCATTTGATGGGTATCGTACGGGGGCATACAATAGAGTGCTCAATTGTTTTCAAACACCTTTGCTGCGGACGAATTTTAAGAATTTTGTTTTTACCAGTGGAACCATACATTTTTACGTTACGAAACGCAATGTATCGTCCAAGAGCGCCTGAAGTTCCAATAAAGCTACACCTGTACAGTTGAATTAATTGTTAGAATTTTAAAACGGTTGTAATGTATGGTCTCTTTCGACCAACAAAGTGATGAAATGGAAAATGTCAAATCCGGGATGGTCTGGATTCTAACTCGTGACTAGTGAGGTTTCTCTGAAGTCCTAATAAGCTTCAAATGCCAATTTGAAGCTTCATACGATAGAGCGACTTTTATTGGCTGTAATTTTTCTGTCGTTTATGTTGTTGAAACGGCGTTTAGTTTAGAGTAATTTGACCTTACTCACAAAGGAAACTTAAACATTTATGCTCATAACTTGGTCGGATAGAGTTCCCACGTGTGTATCTGTAATCTTTTAAGAATACATGTAGATACACGTACGTACACATACATTCACTTTTCAGCACGTCAGAACTTGAAGATGCGTTAGATGATATGACACGTTCTCTTGACCTTTCAAGTCAACGTCACCTCTGTTGCTCATCATGATATCGCAACGCGTTGGTTGTGGTTGACAGTTGATTCTCTTGCAGTGTAATGACCTCAAGGCACATAGGTCGGCGAACTCGTGGGGCCAGTGGGTCGTTGCATGGCCACCAATGAGCCTCACCAGGAGACCAGCCAGGGCTGGAAGAGACGGACAAGCCTTCAGGGACAAGCACTTAAGGAGCACGTTACCCTTATGATTAGGGGGCGGTCTTTAATGAAATGTCATTTTTTTTTCTTTTCACTTTAGAACAATGCCATTTAGTTTAGAAAATCATTTTACGTTATGACAAAAAGAAATGACCCATTTTTGTACGTCATTTTGTTAGCATTTTTTGTCGATTTCGACTAATAAGTCATTTTTACCCGTCATTTTTAATGCATTTTTTGCTGATTTCAACGATTTTAATGTCATTTTTAATGGTACTTGCTTAAAATAATATTTACGAGATGCAACAAATGTTAACAGAATGACTTAGGCTATTCCGTTTGTTCGCTCAGAATTTGTTTTGACAGCTGTTGTATGTATGTAATTCTTGTGACGTATATCAGCGCCATTGCCGGTTCGGCCGGTTTCGGGATAACTAAAGACAGAAATTTCCTTGTTAAGAAAAAGTGTAAACCAAAAGTTTGCAATCTTGAGTTCACTCAAACGAATGGAAGAAGCCTCGATTACATCAGTAACGTATCCAACAGCTTGAGGTGTTCATCCGAACTGTTTTTTATTGTATTTTTACGTAATTTTCCTTTGATTTTAGGGCGTTTTTAAAGCATTTTAAGAGCATTTTATTGATCATTTTTGGCGATGTTTTAGGTCCTTAAAATCCGCCCCATAATGATGCATTCCCCGCATTTTGCGAATTATTCTACACGATTTAAGAAAGGTAGCTTTCCGTCCCTCCTTCCTTCCTCTTACTTCCAGCTTATCTCTTCCCTTTTGTCTCTCGCTCCTTCCTTTTCTTTCTATCTTTCTCGATGCTTACCTTTTTTCACTCTCCCTTCTTATCACTCTCAAAGGGAGAAATCCCTTTTTATCTCTCTCACTCTTCCTCTCTTTTTCTCTCGGGCTCTATCTCTCTCTACCGAAATTTCTTCCCCTCCCGATCTCTCTCTCTCTCTCTCTCTCTCTCTCTCTCTCTCTCTCATGCACATACGAATACACTCGTTTTCTTAGTCTGTTGTGCTTTCTGTTTATCCCGCTCTTTCATTCCCGATTTATTAAGCTCTCCCCCCGTCTTCTTTGTCTCTTTTCCCGTTCTCTTTCTCCTTCTCTCTCTCTCCCTTCTCAACTCTCTCCTCCTTTCTCTCCATATGCATCTTTCTTCTCACTCCCTCCTTTCCGCCCTCTCTCCTTTTCTCTCTCTTTCGCATCGTCGTCGTGTCGGAAACGCAGTGAGAGGAACACGAACGCCGAAAGGAATCTTGCCTCGTACAGCCTCCTCTTCACCTTTATTACCAGCCCCGCCGTCGGCTTTTTCTGCAGGTCGCGTACTGACCAATCTGTGGGAAGGCCGCCTGCAGTCCGCCTCATCCTATAATCAGTTGGCCCGTCGTGTTTTTGGCGGCGGCGTCGTTACGTAGTTTCTCTGACTCCGCTCGCTTCGCGTGTCTCTGGAAGCGACCCATTGCGTTGTGGACGGAGCTCCCACCTTGATCGCTGAGACGCGGGGTTCAAATCCCGGTCGAACCATGTGGTTCTTGTGGTTGATTTGATTTTTTCGTGTTTCCGGGCGCGTCAACTGCTTTGGTCATTAGTGCCGTTAGTGTAGTGCATGTTTTTCTCTTGGGAGATGGCGGTGATCTTCCCCCCGCTGGATGGCGAGATCCGGCGCCGACCTACCGTCGGCTAGTGGGGTTTCCCCCTGACCTGGACTCTCCCACCAGCGGGGCACCGCACAGCCGGGACAAGCTCTAGGCTCGCGACGGGGAAGGACAGATCGCGCGCGGTCCGTGGCCCGTTTGGTAGGGTACTGCTCCGGCATTCGCCTGGTGTTGATCGGAGAAACCACGGAAAACTACCGATCAGAGCAGCCGACCGTTAGAATTCTTCTTCAGACAGCGACTGAATTCGTCCTACGTATCTAGTTAGTGTCGAAAATCCTATCACCGTTGGTAGCGGGACCCTAAGGACCTCCCGGTCAAAGGCACTGAGGTGACATCAGTGCCCTGTGCCACCTCTCCCGGTCCCTGTGTTTCTTGTAAACGTAAGACCATACAAGGTCCCAGGTATGACTTCATAGCTTTTGCGCTGGAACATAATAAAGAACATGGGCCAATAAGGCGATTCAGCGATGTGGCAAATGTGCCGGCCTGAGTGCTGCCTGCCACGAGGCGAGTGGCGCGAGAGGGCGCGAGGAAAGGTTGTGGAGTGAGGTACAACGGAGAGGGGTGGCTGCGAGCGTTCATTGAAGATTTCCTGTCGCAAACCTCAACTGCACTTCTCCGTATTCGGACTGTATAGGGATCGTTACGTAAAGGCGGCCAGGCGAGCGGAGAGAGAGCGGGATAGACGGAGCGAGTTGACACGAGGCTTCGTATGGCGGGGCGGGGCGGAAAGAGGGACAGAGAGGTGTGGCAGGGCGGAGTGGAGAGAAGTGCAGAGGTGAGGCGGGGCGAGGTGATGTGAGGCGGCTCGGGTGGATACAAGTGCAGAGAAGTGTGGCGGGGGCGGGGCGATGTGTGGCGGGGTGACGAGACAGCACGGAGTAACGCGTGTGGCGAATTTAGGCGAGGCAAGGATGAGCAGGGCGTGGCGGAGCAAGGCCACGCTTGGCGTGGCGTGGCTGGTCGGGACGGAAGAGAGGGATAAAGAGGTGAGATGGAGCGTTGCGAGGTGTGACGAGGCGTAGCTGGGCGAGTCGGAAAGAGGGGCGAGAGACTGGGCGGAGCGGGGCGAGGTGAAGCGAGTGGGGCGGAAAGGATGAAAAAGGCTGGACCAGGGGATGGGGGGGAGACAGGGTGGGCTGAAAAGAGACGAAGAGTGACGGGACGAGAAGCACTAGCACAGAGTTTCCGTATTTATAGAAGACCGGCCTGCCCAAACCGTACATTTCTAATGAAATGATTGTGCAAGAAAATTGTATATTTGTTTTAAAGTTTCCTTGCAATTACAGACGTTCAGGAGGTGTCTGTGAAGTTTCAGATACAATATCACAGTTTTATGAACCCCGTTTTGAAGACGAATCATTTTACTAATGCCTACGACAATGTTGTTTATAAATTGAGATAGACTAACGCTCTCTCTGTCATTTAAATTGTCTCCCTTATCCTCCGTATCTTCTTACTTGCGACCGGGAGCGCAAGCTCAGTGCATCAACTGATGTCACTGCAGCGCCTCTGACCGGGAGGTCCTAGGTTCCCACTCCCCACGGCGGCAGGATTTTCGACACTAGCAGTCTGGAGGAGAATTCTAGCGGCCGGCTGCTCTCATCGGTAATTTTCCGTGGTTTCTCCAATCAACACCAGGCGAATGCCGGAGCAGTATCCTACCAAACGGGTCACGGACCGCGCGCGATCTGTTCTTCCTCTTCCATGTCCTATCCTCTCCCCTTACACACACTAACATGCACTACACTACCACATATTCCGGGAGACCGGTCGGGAGATTAGAGCTTGTCCCGGCCGGGGCGGTGCCCTGCTGGTGGGAGAGTCCTGGTTAGGGGGAAACCCCACTAGCCGACGGTCTGTCTCGCCATCCAGCGAGAGAAGATCACCGCCATCTCCCGAAAAAAAAACATGCATTACACTAACGGGACTAATGACCAAAGCAGTTGACGCGCCCGACAACACGAAAAAATCAATCAATCAAAAAAATCCTTACTTGTGTCCCGTTTTTCCTTCTCGTTGTCTCCACCCCTCTTTTTTCTCGCTTCAGTTCTGCTGATCTTTCCTGTTCATTACTTTCCCTCACCGTGCTTCTTACCACATCACAGAGGTGAGGCCTTATTAATAGTTTACACGCGTCTCGCTTTAATTACACTCTTAGTTAGAAAATGACGGGCACGTTTCCAACTACTCAAATTATGTGTTCCGTTGTATTCTGTACAGTAGTTAAAATAATGTCGTAGTAATGTTGTATATTCTTTGAGTTTGAAATATGTCTCAAGATGGAAACACTTGTGCCAAAGAATAAACATTTCATAATCACTTGTTGCTTTGTGAATGTCTGTTACTAATCATTCACAATTCAACCATATTGTCCTTAATTATGAGAAAACATCATATAAAATATGTCACTATTACACTTCCCTGAATTCGGACTGTAAATTGACGTTATGTAAAAGCAGCGTAACAGGCAGTGGGAAGGGGAAATGAGGGGCGGGAGGAGCGGGGCGAGCAGCAGTGAGGCGGAGCGTTTATTGAAGACCCGCACTGCCAATCCTCCATTACACTTCGTTTTGAACGCAAGAGGTGGCTCAGGGCATAAGCTGAGTGTATCTGACCGAGAGGTCCTAGGTTCGAGTCCCGACATTGGCAAGATTATCCACACTAGCTACGTGGCTGGAACTAGTTCAGACGGTGTCTCGAAGAGAATTCTAGGGGCCGATTGCTCTGATAGGGAGCTTTCCGCGGTTTCTCCAATCGATAGCAGGCGAATGCCGAAGCAGTACTCTACCAAACGGCCCACGGTCCGCGCGCGATGTTTCATTCCCATTCCTTGTCCTATCCTCTCCCTTTACACACACACTTACACTAACATGCGCTACACTACCACACACGCCGGGAAACCGGTCCTGAGCTTATAGCTTGTCCCGGGGGGGGGCGGTGCCCCACTGGTCGGGGATACCTGATTTGGGGAAAACCCCGAAAGCCGACGGTTGGTCTGCGCTGGATCTCACCATCCAGCGGGGAAATATCACCGCCATCTCCCGAAGAAGAACATGTAATACACTTACGGGACTAATGACCAAAGCAGTTGACGCGCCCGAAATCATCACGCATCGTGTTGCTTTGTGAATGTCTGTTACTAATCATTCACAATTCAACCACATTGTCCTTAATTATGAGAAAACTTCATATAAAATATGTCTCTATTACACTTCCCTGAATTCGGACTGTATATTGACGTTACGTAAAACCAGCGTAACAGCCAGTGGGAAGGGGAAATGAGGGGCGGGAGGAGCGAGGCGAGAAGCAGTGAGGCGGTCTCGGCAGTCAGTGTGCGTGCTTCGAGTGACAATCAACTCTATGAAATTGACAGTGACAGTTGCGAGTAGGTGTTTTCATGTGTCGTAAGTGTGACCTTTCTTGAACAGCTACACGTCAGCCAACGAAACTGTGCCTCTGCTGTGAAAAAAAAAAATTAAAAAAATCCCTCGAGCTAGTACTATCCCGCGGTTCGGAGCTGCGTGGCGTAGGCGCCTGTTTAAACGCGCGGGGGCGTGTCGCTTCATGTTGCGATCGCCTCGCTTGAAACTCGTATAATCAACTACACGAGATTGACAGAGACAGTTGCACCCGAGTACGTGAATAGTTTCGTGAATGAACCAAAGCCTCTGCAGGTTAGCGAACCCAAACGTGCCAGCGTGATCTACGGAAACTTGGTGGACGGTTGGACGCTGTGTGGAATAGGCGCCTAGTCAAAAGCACGGGGGCGTGGTGTGGCGCCTCGAACGTGTGTGCGTTGAACGACAATCGACAACGAACGACACGAGATTGACTCTGACATTTGTGTGGGAGAATGTTTCCGCGAGTCATCTGCCTTCGTTCTGTTGAGGAACTACATGTTAGCCATCCACAGTGTGCCACTACAATCATTATTTGAGATTGACAGTGACAGTTGCGCTGGAGTAAGCGAGTAGATGTTTTCGTGAGTCATCTGCCTACGCTCTGTAAAGCAACTGCATGCTAGCCATCGAAAGTGTGCTTGTTAGCCATCCGAAGTGTGTCACTATGATCATTAGATGAGATTGACAATGACAGTTGCGCGGGAGTAAGCGAGTAGATGTTTTCGTCAGCCATCTATCTAAGCTCTGTTGAGCTACTTCATGTTAGCCATCCAAAGTGTGCCACTGCGATCATTAGATGAGATTGACAGTGACAGTTGCGCGGGAGTAAGCGAGTAGATGTTTTCGCGAGTCGTCTGTCTAAGCTCTGTTGAGCTAGTACATGTTAGCCATCCAAAGTGAGCCTCTGCGATCTACCGAAAAATTTCGAGAGAGCTGAGTACCGCAAGAACTGTCTGGCGCTGTGTGGCGTTGGCGGCTGTGTAATCGCGCGGGGGCGTGGCGAGTTCTTTGGCGATCGTGGCGTCTCAAGCTAATACATTCAATTCTGTGAGTTTAACGGTGACAATTGCGTGGGAGGACGCGAGTAGTCTCGTGAGTCAACTGTTCGAGCAGCTCCAGGTTAGCCGAACAAAAGGCGCCTGCCTGATCCAATGAAAAAATTTCCCTGCGAGCGCGAAGGACGCTTAGACGCTGCGTGGCGTAGCGCTTGTATAAACGCGCGGGGGGCTGTGGCGCGTTGGTCGAGCGACAATCAACAGTGACACTTGCGCGGGATTACGCGAGTAGGTGGTTGCGTCGGTCATTTGTCGCAGCAACTCCAGGTTAGACAACCAAAACGTGCCATTGAGATCTACCAAAAAAATCTCCGCGAGCATGGAGGGCTGTTCGTCGCTGTGCGGGGTAGGCGGCATTATAAACGCTTGGGGGTGTGACAGGGTAGTCGGCACGCGTTGGTTGAGCGACAATGAACTCTGTGCAATTGAGAGTGGCAGTTGCGTCTGAATTCTAGGCCATTGACAGTGACAGTTGCGTCGGAAGTCTGAGCAATTGACAGTGACAGTTGCGTCTGAACTCTGTGCAATTGACAGTGATAGTTGCGTTTGAACTCTGTGCAATTGAGAGTGACAGTACGCGAGTATATATTTCCGTGAGACATCTATGCGAAAGGCTCCACGTTAGCCAACCAAAACATACCTCTGCGATGTACTGAAAATTGGCGGACGGTTCAGCGCTGCGTGACGTAGCGGTTGTATAAACGTGCGGGGGCGTGGCGCGACCTGTTGTAATCGCGGCAGCCAGCGCGCGTGGGTCGAGCGACAATCCACTACAAGCGATTGACAGTCACACTTGCGCGAGCTACGCCACTAGGTGTTTTCGTGAGTCATCTACCCGAGCGTCTCCAGGTCACCCAACCTAAGCGTGCCTCTGCGAATTACCGAATATTGGTGGCCGGTTCGGGGCTGCGTGGCGTGGCGTGGCGCGTCGAACAACGATCAACTGTACGAGATTGACAGTGACAGTTGCGCGGGAGTAAGCGAGTAGGTGTTTTCGAGAGTCATCTGTCTAAGCTCTGTTGAGCTACTAGATGATTGTTATCTAACTTAAGCATTGGAATGTACCAAACAGTTTCCCCCGCGAGCATGGATGACTGTTGGGCGCTGCGAGGCGTAGCGGTTGTATAAACGCGCGGGGGCGTGGCGTGGCGTGTCGCGATCGGCGCGCGTGTGTCGAGCGACAATCAACCATAAGCGATTGACAGTCACACTTGCGGGAAGTACGCCACTAGGTGTTTTCGTGAGTCATCTACCCGAGCGTCTCCAGGTCACCCAACCTAAGCGTGCCTCTGCGAATTACCGAATATTGGTGGCCGGTTCGGGGCTGCGTGGCGTGGCGTGGCGCGTCGAACAACGATCAACTGTACGAGATTGACAGTGACAGTTGCGCGGGAGTAAGCGAGTAGGTGTTTTCGAGAGTCATCTGTCTAAGCTCTGTTGAGCTACTAGATGATTGTTATCTAACTTAAGCATTGGAATGTACCAAACAGTTTCCCCCGCGAGCATGGATGACTGTTGGGCGCTGCGAGGCGTAGCGGTTGTATAAACGCGCGGGGGCGTGGCGTGGCGTGTCGCGATCGGCGCGCGTGTGTCGAGCGACAATCAACCATAAGCGATTGACAGTCACACTTGCGGGAAGTACGCCACTAGGTGTTTTCGTGAGTCATCTACCCGAGCGTCTCCAGGTCACCCAACCTAAGCGTGCCTCTGCGAATTACCGAATATTGGTGGCCGGTTCGGGGCTGCGTGGCGTGGCGTGGCGCGTCGAACAACGATCAACTGTACGAGATTGACAGTGACAGTTGCGCGGGAGTAAGCGAGTAGGTGTTTTCGTGAGTCATCTGTCTAAGCTCTGTTGAGCTACTACACGTTAGTCTTGCAAAGTGTGCCACCTCGATCATTGTATGAGATTGACAGTGACAGTTGCGCGGGAGCGAGTGGATGTTTTGTCTTTGGAGCTACTACATGCCATCCAACGTGTAACAATTGGGATGTACCGAACAGTTTCTCCGCGGGCACGGACGAGTGCTGTGCGCTGCGTGGCGTGGCGGTTGAATAAACGCGCGGGGGCGTGGCACGTCGAACAACGATCAACTCCACGAGATTGACAGTGACAGTTGCGCGGGAGTAAGCGAGTAGATGTTTTCGATCATCTGTCTAAGCTGTTGAGCTACTTGATTGTCATCTAACATGTAACCATTGCGATAGCTTTCTCCGCGGCACGGACGAGTGCTGTGCGCTGCGTGGCGCGGCGGTTGAATAAACGCGGGGGGCGTGGCACGTCGAACAACGATCAACTCCACGAGATTGACAGTGACAGTTGCGCGGGAGTAAGCGAGTAGATGTTTTCGAGACTCATCTGTCTAAGCTGTTGAGCTACTAGATGATTGTCATCTAACATGTAACCATTGCGATGTAGCAAACAATTTCTCCGCGGGCACGGACGAGTGCTGTGCGCTGTGTGGTGCGGCGCGGCGGTTGAATAAACGCGCGGGGGCGTGGCGCGTCGTGTGGCGATCGGCGCGCGTGGGTCGAGCGTCCGCGCGCGTGCCACCTGCCGCCCGGCCCCTCTCTCTCCGCCGGCGCTGGGCTCGGCTCCTACCGCGGTGTCCTTGGTGGCGGCCGGGGGCCCCTCGCAGGGGGGCGGCGCGGCGCAGCGCGCATGCGCGGCCGGCCGGCCGCCGCCCCTCGCCTCCGCCGCCGCCGCGGCTACTGCGTCGCAGCCGCCCGCCCCAGCCGCATCGCCCCCAGACGCGCGCGCCGCGGTGTGCCCCGGTGGTGTGTGGACGGCCAGCGCCCGTGTGTGTGTGGTGCGTCGGCACTCGGGACCTCATGTCGTGGCCGGCCCCGCGCCCGCCCGCCTTCTGCCGCCCGCCGCCGCCGCCGCCGCCCCCGCCGCCCCCGCGCCGCCGCTCGCCGCTCTTCTTGGAGCCGCCGCCGGCCGGTGTCCGCCCGCGTCGCCCGCGCCGCCCGCGCCGCCGCCGCCGCGGCCGCCGCCGCCCGCGCCGGCACCGCGCGCCCGCCGCCGCCATCGCCCTCGCCGCCGTCGCCCTCAGCGCCGCCTCGCCGCCGCCGCCGGCCGCCGCCTCCGCGCTGCCGGAGAAGCTTCTGGACGCAGGGGCACGCGGTCCGCCGCCGCCGCCCCCGCTGCCGCCGCCCCCGCCGCCGCCGCTCCGCCGCTCGCGCCCGCGCGCGCCCGACCGCTGCCGCCCACGCGAGTCGGCCAGCGCGTGAATGCTGCTCTCCCGCTGCTGCGACTTCGGTACGTCCCCTCTCCCACCTCTACCACGCACGCGAGGGGTGTGACACGCCCACGTTGGTGCTATCAGTGTAGTGTCGTTCCAGAGCCCCTTGCTGTGAGGTAATCGCCGATCGTCTTTTGGTTTCACCTGGTCTCATCTGGCGGTCGGATTCATTTTCGTCTCAAGTGTTGCATGTAGTATGTCTGTTCAGGCTCCCAACGTGTTGTTCTTACTATTGTAGTCACCACGTCGTATGTGTCTTGTGATTGTTTTAATGGTTTCGAAAATCTTCATTTTATTGCATTAATATATTAGAAACATGTAGTGTCATTGTTTCTCACTAGCTGCTGCGACTTCGGTACGTCCCCTCTCCCACCTCTACCACGCACGCGAGGGGTGTGACACGCCCACGTTGGTGCTATCAGTGTAGTGTCGTTCCAGAGCCCCTTGCTGTGAGGTAATCGCCGATCGTCTTTTGGTTTCACCTGGTCTCATCTGGCGGTCGGATTCATTTTCGTCTCAAGTGTTGCATGTAGTATGTCTGTTCAGGCTCCCAACGTGTTGTTCTTACTATTTTAGTCACCACGTCGTATGTGTCTTGTGATTGTTTTAATGGTTTCGAAAATCTTCATTTTATTGCATTAATATATTAGAAACATGTAGTGTCATCGTTTCTCACTAGTGATTGCTGTGTGAATCGCATATCGTCCCTTGTTCGGTTTCGCATGTTATCATGATGGCTTCGTGGGTGTGAATACTTCTCTGCTGCTGTGACGTCAGTACGCCCCCTCTCCCCTCCTCTACCACCCACGAGACGCGAGGGTGGCACATGCCCCGTGTACGGCGTCCCACACTCTAGATCGCCCTCCACGCGGCCACGTTAGCGCGAGTGGCCCTGCAGTGGAGTGCTGTTCCACTGCTCCCTGCTAGTGATGTTACTGGGTGACGCAATCACCGGGAGCGGTGGCTCAGTGCATCAACCGATGTCACTGCAGCGCCTCTCACCGGGAGGTCCTAGGTGCCCACTCCCCACGGCGGCAGGATTTTTTTTTCAGCTAGGTCGAATTCAGTCGCTGTCTGGAGGAGAATTCTAGCGGCCGGCTGCTCCGATCGGTAGTTTTCCGTGGTTTCTCCGATCAACACCAGGCGAATGCCGGAGCAGTACCCTACCAAACGGACTGCGCACGATCTTTCCTTCCTCTTCCTTGTCCTATCCTCTCCCCTTACACACACACTTACACTAACATGCACTACACTACCACATATTCCGGGAGACGAGTCGGGAGCTTAGAGTTTGTCCCGGCTGGAGCGGTGCCCCGCCGGTGGGAGAGTCCTGGTTAGGGGGAAACCCCACTAGCTGACGGTAGGTCGGTGCCGGATCTCGCCATCCAGCGAGGGGAAAATCACCGCCATCTCCCGAGAAAAAACATGCACTACACTAACGGGACTAATGACCGGAGCTGTTGACGCACCCGGAAACACGAAAAAATCAATCAATCAACGTGACGCAATCGCCGATCGTCACTTGGTTTCCCCTTGTCTCACCTGGCGAAATCGTCTGGGCTTCAAACGTCGCGAGTGTATTGCACTAATCTGCCTGTCGGGCTCTCCATTGTGATGTTTGTTGCTGTGCTAGTCGCCTAACACCAGCCCCTTTTGTAGCTTGTTTGATGGTTTTGTGGCTTGGAGCATTCGTTGTGTCTCAGCTCCATGTCCTAAAACATCCCAGAGTTCTCGATAGTTACGTGTCTTGCCATCGCAGTAACCGACCAAATCTTCGTTTAATGGAGGGCTTTGTGGCGTGCGGACGCTACCTAACCTCGGCCGTCGTTGTTTTAGGGAACTAACATTTCATTGTGCTCTACTAATGTTCCTTGCTGTCGTAGTCGTCGAAGGTCTCTTTGTTCCTCCTGTTCTCCTGACGGGTTGGTGAGCGTTAATGCTTCTCTGCTGTGGCGACGTCTGTACGTCCCCTCTCCCTTCCTCTACCACGCACGCACATGTCGCGTGTAGTGTGATACGCCCACGTCCCTACACGGCCCCGTTGTCGCCCTCAGTGGAATGTCGTTCCATAGCCCCCTAGTGAATATCCTTTGGTGACGCAATCGCCGATCGTCTTTTCGTTTTACCTGGTCTTACCGAGGGGCTTTGTGATCCCGGCCAAGTGTTGCCTGTTCAGTTCACTAACACGTCTGTTGGGGCCTCCAACGTGTTGTTCTTGCTGTCGTAGTCACCATATCGCTCTCCGTTTCTCGAGATTGTTTAGTGGCTTCGAGCGTGTTCATTTCAAAACACTAAAGCATGAGAAACTTCCAGTGATGTTCTTACCCACTAGTGATTGCTGCGGCAATCGAAGATTCTCACTTGGTTTCACCTGGTCTCAAGGGGGCTTTGTGACGGCAGGACTCATGCTGATGTCGAGCGTTACCAGTTCATGGACACACAACAAACCGGACGGGTCGCCAAAGTGATGTTTGTTGCTGTCATAATCACCATGTTGTCTCATGAATCTTTAATGGTTTTGAACGTCTTTATTTCAATGCACTAACATCACAGTGCTTTGCCCTAGTGATGTTCTAGTCCCTAGTGATTGCTATCGCAATCGCCAATCGTCACTCGGTTTCACCTAGTCTCACCCGGGGGCTTTGTGACGGCCGAACTCATGGTCGCCTCAAGTGTTGCCAGTTCAGTGCACTAACGTCCCAATCACCACTGATATTTCTGTTATCGTATTCGCCAATCACCACTGTACATTGATGGACTTGAGACGTTGAGCAGCAGACTGTGCTGTGTGTGATGTCTTGTCAGTTCAGTGCTCTAACATCCCAGAGTCCTCGATTGTCGTATGTCGTACTGTGCTACTCGCCGACAATAACTTCGTTTAACGTGTTGCAATCAAGGGGTTTTGGTGACCGAACACCTTGTGACTTCGACAGTTGTCAGTTCAGTTAACTTAACATCTCAGAGCCGTTCCTCGCATCTATTGACATGTATAACAATAGATGAAGCTCTTACTACTCATGAGAAAATTGAATGATACAAAGTGTGTATCTAACAACTCCAAATGATTTTGAACACTTTTGTATTATTTTTAAAATTTTTTTAGGAAATCTTTGTATAAATGTAATTTTGCATTACGTGCATGTTTTATTATTAGTGTATTTCAATTTTACATACTATATCCGATTTTACGTATTTATTACATATTCTTACTGTTTTCATTACATATTTATGTACATATTTTGACACTTCATACTACATATTTTTCCGGTGTCTAGTTATCACCCCGGTGATTTAACATCCCATCCCACATATTCAAGTTCCTTGTTGCAGACGACGATGTCACTTGGTTTCACGTTTTCCTGATGGTTGCAAATATATCAATATTTCATTGTTGTCATGTTCCTTGCTGTCGGGATTTACTCTGAGGTAGGGAGACGTACGACGGCTTCTACCGTCATACGTGTACAGTACTAACATTCCAAGGTGCTCGACAGTGATGTTTCTTCCCGTCCACTCGCTGACAATCACTGGCGAAGTTCGAAGTATGCCAGTTTCGAGTGTCGTCATTGTACTAACATTGGCCGAGAGTCTTCAGTTTGTGAATGAGTTCTTGTCATTGTCGCTGATCACCACATTTTGTCGTCACACTTGAAGCATTATAACATAAGTGACATCGGATGTCAAATACGAAGGTTGCTTGCCGACATTTTCGCTGATCTGCTCATGACATTCACTGTGTGAGCGTCGTGTGTTCCAACTTCAGTCTCCTAAGATCGACTTCTCTTCGCAATGTCAAGTTTCTTTGTAACAGTCTTCCATCTCCACTCTGTTGTGTCCACACGTATGCACGTTTCGAGCGATCTCTGTTCAAATCTCAAATAGAACTAGTGGTGCTAAAAACAGCACTTACTTTCTCGCCCGTACTTTCACGCATAATTACGCGAAAACAACTAATTTTCAAAAAATTATACATGACAATATTTCAAAATATATCTTTTAAGGAACAGATTCTATAATGGGAAAAATCTGTGTCTTCATAACTGTAGTTGTAGGAAAACGTCGAACATTTAAAAATTTTTTGCAATTTTCCAAAATTCAGAGTTTCCAAGGAACATGAGTCATGCACCATTCTCTTAAACGTCCTTTACACACTATCAATTAAAAATTCAAAAATCTTAGAGCAATTTTTTTAGAAATTTTGAAAATGTCCTCGGGGCTTCTTGTACCCCCCATAATTAAAATATCGCTTTCAAATTCTAGTGTCCATAACACCAGCTGCATCTATTGGGGAATATCAATTTCGGAGAAAATCGACTGAAGGGATCAGCCGTTTAGCGTTGTGCTAAACGCACAGACGAACGGACAGACAGACATTTTTCTCTCATGCGATTGTGCGATAACACGAAACCACAAAACATGGATTCTAACTACATCACGTGTTAGAGGATTTTCCCCCTAAATTTAGCAATTTGATTTATCCACTTTTTTCTTACCAGGGCCCTATAATAAGAGTTTACGTACTGCCGAAAATTTGCTGTTTTTTCGCGCAGCATTACATAACTTTGTCTACTACGTAAGCGGTAACGAGAAAGTAAAAAAAATGAAGTTCTCCGTTTCGAAGTCGTCGAACGCCATTTGGTGACGTCAATGTTTGAGTATTGTAACGTTACTATAGTGGCGATCAAAAAGGGAGACTGCTTGCAAACGCATTCGCTCATATCTTCTTAAAGTGCTTGATCTGTGCGTCGTAAGTGGCCTCAGTATACTAAGACTGCTTATCTCTCTTCTAATTGTCAGGTTCCTTTCCCACAGTCGCCGTTCAGAACATTGTGTTGGGACGCACGTCCGCTTTCAGAGTAATCAATACAGCGCACTTAGATTGCCTTTCAGTCCGTAGAGTGTGAAGTTTCTTCCACTCATCACTGATCATAGCATTGTGTCGTTCGTCAGTCTTCGAACATTATTAAGTCGATGTACTGATTGCCAAATAGTGGGGCTGCAGACTTTCCTCCGCAGACTTTATGTAGTGAAGCCTCTTGATGTCACACTTACCTACCTCGTTTAATTACTGCGAAAACGCGTATTTGATATATATATATATATATATATATATATATATATATATATATATATATATATATATATACCCTGTTGTTGTGACTTTAATGCATGAGCATTGCCTCGTACGGTAAATACAGCGAGGGTCATGGTCTGAGGTTGCTCAGAGTTGCACATGCACTACACTACCACATATTCCGGGAGGCCGGTCGGGAGCTGAGAGCTTGTCCCGGCTGGGGCGGTGCCCCGCTAGTGGGAGAGTCCTGGTTATAGGGCAACCCCACTAGCCGACTGTAGGTCGGCGCCGGATCTCGCCATCCAGCGGGGGAAGATCACCGCCATCTCCCGAAAAAAAACATGCACTACACTAACGGGACTAATGACCAAACCAGTTGACGCGCCTGGACCCAGGACTCTCCCACCAGCGGGGCACCGCCCCCGCCGTGACAAGCTCTCAGCTCCCGAACGATCTCCCGGGATATGTGGTAGTGTAGTGCATGTTAGTGTCAGTGTGTGTGTAAGGGGAGAGGATAGGACAAGGAAGAGGAGAGACAGATCGCACGCGTCCGTAACCCGTTTGGTAGGGTACTGCTCCGGCATTCACCTGGAGTTGGAGAAACCACGGAAAACGATCGATCAGAGCAGCCGGCCGCTAGAATTCTCCTCCAGACAGCGACTGAATTCGACCTAGCTGGAAAGCTAGTGTCGAAAATCCTGCCACAGTCGAGACTCGAACCTAGGACCTCCCGGTGAGAGCCGTGTGTGGATGTCGCTTAGTCTTCAGCACGCGATGGTTCTGCGATACTACATTTCGCACTGACAACATTAATCAAATCGCTTCGTGCTTGAAAGAGGTGTATTGCAGTCGTAAGTTATCAAATCACTTCCAGAGGAACATTTCCTCTTTGTCTTTAGAAAACAAAGCGTGTTGTTACCACAAAGGTCGGCTTTCTATTTACAAAAAATTCTTGTCAACAGAAACCTGAATTGTAAAGAGACAAAGGACCAGTATTATATTATGTTTCATATCAATTTTGTACAGTGAACAAAGTGTCACTCAGTGAAAAAAGTTTGTATTAATATGTTTGTAACACGTCAGACGTGAAATACGAAATCAAGACATCGTTCTTGTAAATTGATACTTGTGCGTGTTTTACCAGCTGACAGAACGTAGGTATAGAGGTATGCAGAATGTCATAACGTTTTCTTTTGTAATAGAGGAAGTGAGTAAAAATAACAATAATCAAGTTATCTACAACCACATTGAAGCGTATGTTTTGTCATCACTTAACGTGTAATATAAACCCTGTTTCTTCGTGGAGTTGGTTAATCCTCATTTTGCTTTCTGAAAATGTTGTTGAAGGCATGATTTTTAAACTGAAGTTTTCATTGTTGCATTGCAAAGCATACCAGTAAATATTGTTGCGTTTCGTAACTTAATGTTCAAAATTGTATACTCAGCGTTAACGTCCATTGTTTACTATTGTCAAAATGATCTCGCTGTTCAATCGTATTTTAATTTATTGCAACTCATCAAACTGGCCTGTGTATTTAGTGTGTTGCCATTCGTCATAGTATTTCTAGAAATATTGTCGCCAGTAAAAGACTTCCGATGACCATAAGGGAAAGTGTCAGTAATGGTTTCTGCGTGATTCTAGAAAATGTTACATTGAATCGGTTGCCTCGAACCATTCGTCATGAATTTCACGACAATATGTGAGATGCGATTGTGTGACCCATGTTGTATTCTTATTGTTGATTTGTTGTCCTTGTTGACTCAATTATCTTTGTTCTTGTGTATGCCCTGTATCCGCACAGGAATCACAGAATCCATATCGATATATTTAGCCTCGAAAACTCTTGGATGCTCTGAGAGGACTTGCTTTACAAGCCAAATTAATCACTTGCATGAATGTGTTCCTTAGGCTTCCAGCAACTGTTTCTTGTAAACTTCGTTTGTTTTTTCATTTTCGTCCTCTCATCGTCATTGAAAATGCTCCATCTACTGATTTCGAGGACTTTCCAACCGGAATCTTTTGAATCTCGGGCACATGCTTTCCTCTACGACGTTTTCGGTGGAATTTCTAGAGATGCCCTTTCATTGGTTGAAAATCTCTCCTCTGTCCCCTCCCCTCTCCCTCCCCCTCTACTCTCCCTTCCCCGTCTCAAGCTGTGCTGTTCTTGTTGTGCACTGTTGCGCCCGACGACGATGTTACTGTCTTTTGTTTTCCTCTCTCCCAGTTGTAACACGTTTCGTGAGCTTGTAGTCGGAATGTAGTAGTTACGCGTGATAGTCGCGTTAGGTAGTATTTTTTGCGTTCCATTTAAGATGATTGCAGTT
>BLKR01011746.1:0-28199 GCA_011170035.1 Teleogryllus occipitalis
AATGATTAGTGCTAATTGCTCTGTTTAAGATGACATAAAAATATTTTTTCTGTATTCTTGTTTTTTTAATCACACAAACGTATTTTTTTAAGTATCTCTCACGCTGTAAATATGCACATATTCAACAATTTGTAAACACCATTGGATTTGCGAGTTAATGTGCTTTCAATGTCTTTAAATGAAGTTTTTCGAAAATTCGAAAACTTTATGTGAAAAAGAGCTTCAAATTTCTTATTTACAGTTATGCTTAAACGTCATTTTCTTGAAAACCGATTCAAAATTTTTCAATGAAAATTGCCATTTAGGACGAGGTTTTACTCTTCTTTAATAATCTTAAAATAATATTTCAGCTCTACCATTAGGACACCAAACAAAATGAGAAAATTTCAAAAAAATGTAGTTTGGGCGGTGATAGTTGGCAAGTGGCAAGAGTATGTGGCAAGACCGAAAAGCTAGAGCAGGGCAAAGAAATTAGAAAACTAAGTAGTACGAGAAAGTCTGTGCCATTCTATAGCACTATTAGTTTATAGAAACGTGAATATTTTAAACCTCGATGTATTGAAGTCGTATTTTTTTTCAATCGATGTTTTGTGCTCGATGTTTTTACGTTGTGGATGTTTAGTTCGTGAAAGAAACATTCCCATACTTGCAATTTTGTATAACTTCACTTATGAAATAATAACTGGTACCATTGCCAGTTTCTGTGATCGAACCAAACGAACGCGTTTGTATTACCTTCATCGAGCAGCCTCTCCCGAAACCCTGGTATTCCCTATTTCCTGTGTTTCCTCATATTTCGGTCATGGAGAGGCGGTCAGCGCATGCGCCATGCCCAAGGGCGTCGAGACTCCCCTTCTTCCCGGATCTTTTCCGGTGAACTGAGTACTGACACATTGAGATGGACCTGAAACTCAGGCTTTGAGTTTAGATGTTACTAAACTAGCTTTAAAACATACATGTTTAAAAAAAATCGATAGATTTTAGTCGATATATTTTTAACATCGATGTTTTAATTTCGAACATCGATGTTTAAAAATATAGATGGTTTTTTCGATGTATTTTTAACATAGATGTTTTAATTTTGAACATCAATGTTAAAAAATATGGATGTTTTTCGATGTCTTTTGAACATCGATGATTTTCGTCGATGTATTTTCAATATCGATGTTTTAATTTTGAACATCAATGTTTAAAAATATCGGTGGTTTTCTGTCTGTGTATGTGTTAAGATGGATGTTTTAATTTTGACCATGGCAGGTGGCGCGCGTGCTGCTGGCGGCGGGCGCGGGCGCGGGGCTGCGCGACTGGGCGGGCTGCACGGCGCTGCACCTGGCGGCGGCGGGCGGGCACGCGAGCGCGGCGCGCGCGCTCCTGGCGGCCGGCGCGCCCCCGCTGCGCCGCGACCAGCGCGGCCGCGCGCCGCTCCACTGCTGCCCCGCGCACGCCCACGCGCTGCGGGCGCTGCTCGCCGCCGCCGCCGCCCACACCGCCGACGCCGAAGCAGACAACGCCGCCGCTGCCAGCCGCTAGCCTCACCGCACGCACGCGGCGGCGACGGCCCACGGTGAGCGCGGTCCAAGCGAGTGCCTCCAAACCTATCCGTTTTGCACCCACAATGTTTATTCTTACTTTTGTTCGCCGTTTTTTCGCCCCGGTGATAACCGGTTTTAAGAAAGCCTTTCCGACGCGCAAGTTGGCGACGCCCTTCGAAGACACGGTGAGCGCGGTCCAAGCGAATTCTTCGGAGCCAGGGCTGGGCATGACATCGGTCTCTACCGAGAAACGTTTTTATTTTTTACTGATACGTTATTGCTGCTAATGCCTTCGATACGGAGCTCCACATACACTGCATAATTTATCTCTATCGAGAGGGTCGAGGTTACGAGGAAAATATGAAAACAGTGGAATGATGCTACATGTTCTCTAAGGGAGAGAATTATGAGAAGGAATTATGGGAGAAAAATGTGATAAGACAAAACCGATTCAAATTAACATCTACTTAATTAGTAAAAAAGTAAATGTGAGTCATTAAAATGAAGTAAAAATAAAATTATGTATGTATCACGTGCACGTGTTAACTGGTTTTAAAGATCCAAGGGCTTTTGGCCCAAGTCTTTTTTGTCGCCACTCGACCATTAGAACCGCCCTTGGTGCATAAAGTACTATTTTGTTTGCTTTTGTTCTGTTTTTTTCGTCCCGCTTATAAACGGTTTAAACTAGCGCCGCTACAACAGCACAAACGACGTTCGCATTATTTCTAAATAATACGTAATTTTCGAGAAGCTAGAGTTCAACTAAAATGAGTCCTGCGCCATTCGTTTAAGCGCCCCATGTTCTATCCAGAAGAAACAGATTTCATTAAAGGAAAAAATATTTATCTTTATAAGATAGCTGTAGGAAGACGCCCGCAAAAAAATTGCACTTCGCAATTTTCAAAACATCTGGGCTTTCAACGAACATGAGACCTTCACTATTCTCTTAAGCGTTCTTTGCACCATCTGGGAACAAAGCTTAATAAAAAAAATTGGTGCCATTTTCTAGAACATTTTGAAATACTTTTGAGGTTTCATGTAAAGTACTCTCAAGAATTAAAATATCGGTTTGACACTCCCAAAGCCTTAACTTCGTTCATATCTATCGAGGAATATCTATTTTGGAGAAAATCAGCTGAACAGTTTAGGCACTAGCTTTGAGCGCAGACGGACAGACGGACGTTTTGCTGTCAATCGCTTTTTAGTGTTAAGGAATCACGAAATATTGATTCTGACTACGCAACGTGTTAGAGGAAGTAATTTACTATACATAGCAACAGCATTTAACCACTTTTTTGTTAGCAGGACCCGTCAATAAGTGTTTTTCTGTCAAACACTCGACGTTTTCAGCACACGATTACATAATTTTCACTTGTATTTTAGGGCCACAGCTAGCGACCGTTGGGGCGCCACAAAGGCGCTGGGGCAAGGGATTAGACGCCAGGGGCCAGGCAGGATGTGACACGCCGAGGTATTTTGAGAAATTCTAAGAGCTAGGGAAAGGGGTGCCCAAAATGCGGGACAGCGCATTTTTGCCGCGTGCCGCGTGAAAAATTCTTGGAATCCATGGAAATGGATGTCCAAAAATGCCTGGCAACGCGACTAGCGCGGGCTGTGTGCAAAACCCAGTGACGTTTCAGGTCACGTGGGTGGAAGCTATATAAGAGCGAACGCAGAGCGCGGGGGCGGGGTTTGTCGAGCTGAGTGGAACCCTCGTGCGAACGCACAAAACTTGCGCCCAGGGCGGTGCGGAGCCGAGCTAGGCTCGTGCGGCAACCCATGTGTTGGGACGCCGTTGTGGACACTATATCCACGGGTGACCGAGGTCGCCGGAGCTGTCTGCTGTGTGCAGGAGGCTCGCTGAGGAGTGGCGCGAGCCACGAGTCAGGCTTTCATTTTTAAGGATCGCTCCTGCGATCAGGGAAGTAAACATCTACCAGAGCTGAGTAACTTAAATTATTACTGTACATATTGTGAATAAACCTGTACATATTTATCTTTGAAGTTCGTGTCTGTGATTACGGTGTATTCCCACGACGTCACACACTTCTTATGGAGTGAAAGTATAATTCAAGTAAAAGTATACTCGCCGAAAATTAAATATGTGTGGGATGTGGTTGTAGGAAAGTTAGAAAAGTTCTACATATTTACTATTCGGATAACAGAAAGCCCAAAAACTTTTATTGTCGTTCAGTCCGAATTACGTTACAAATACTAATCAAATGAGTCAGGTTTACAATTCTCGAACTACAATCTCTGTTCGCTGTGAACACAGAGTTAAACATGTTTCTGAAAATGTAATTGAAGGGTTTTATATTTACCCAGATTTCTGCATGTATTTTGTAGTGGCCATGAAAGCCTACTGTCCACCTTATCTTAAAAACTTAATTCACTACATTTAATTATAATCACCGATGTTTTGGGAAAGCGCACATATGTGCATTGTGTTTTCTTTGAGACTTAAAATAATATGAACTTAACACTCTATTTTGATCTATTTTCTAAAAATTCGATTAGACTCAGATTACAGATTATTTTAATATACTAGTTCCACTTTGATACCAAAATAAGGAGAGATCTTAAACATTCCTCAATTTCCTGTACCGTACCGCCCCAACACAGAAATGAACGCAAAGAATTACATCATTCGAATCTCGGAGGAAATAAATTTAATCTCCAGATTTCTACCACGTCATCTCAGTTCAGAATGCGTCAAGGTCTTCTGCACAAAAAGAGATTGCACGTCACGTCGCTGCAACGCGAATTTTCCGCGTAGCATTTTCGCTCCAGGCATGGCACTTGGCGCTGCTCCAATGCAATTGAGAACTTAGGTCGTGCATTCTTTATACATATATTAGCTGATATCTACGTAAGTATTTCTTATTACAGCTTCAGTATACTATGATAAATCAGTTTTTGACACTAGTGGTGCTACAGAATGGCAGAGAATTTCTCTTACTAGTTTCCTATTCTTTCCGGCGCCTAAAAGATTACCAGGGTGTCTTACGGTGCCTACCGCTCCTCAGGAATGTGGGGAAAAGGACCTTCGCACACCCGGAACATTAGATAGGCCTATCTTGATTCTGAACCTTGAACATCTTCGCCCCTTGTATCATTGTTCTGACTTAGGGGGTCATGTTCCTCAATTAAACACACAGATTGCATCCAGTTGCCTATCAGGCAAAGAGATTATGGAAGGATTATGGTATTGATCACACGAGGGAATCGCTATACCCACCACGCCTCAACGACATTTGAAAACATTCATGTCTTACGTAGATTTCGAACCCACAGCTTAGGTCCACGTATTTTGGCGCACATGCCCCAAGCCCCTGACTCACGAGACCGAATCGCTTCACCGTACCGATTGTAAACTTGTTACGACTTTGTAATAGAATAATTTGTTAAAACCAATAATAGAACTACAACTCACTTTTTATCCTTTCGCGGCCTTTAGTATGCTTTGTAACACTGAATCTACATATCAGAATAACTTTGACATAACTCTTTTCCATAGCAACATAGTAAACAAAGTTACTTTGGCATCAAACATTTTCATTTTTCATTTTACGTCATCTTCTTTACATTCATCAGTCTTACCATTGCATTCAGTTATGAACAAATTTCTGGAAATTAATTTTACAAAACATATCGTAGAACCTAGTATTTTATCGTCGCATATCAGTTAAATCAATGGTTTTGTTTACGTTCGTGGAATATTTATATTGAGGAAAGAGTGTTTTATAAAAAAACACGTACATTTTTTTTACATTTTTACAACTTTTGATTCCCAAAGAGCAGAATGGAAATATGACTTTAACAATATTATGACAGTAAAACCTGGCTCTACATGCAAATTTTCATTGCAAAATTTGCAGCCTTTATTGAGTAATACAGTATTTCTGAAAATGTGCCTTTTCTGTTCTTTTTCACAGAAAATTTTTGGGTTTTCGAGTAAGTTCATAAGGTATCATTTGAAGTACTTATACTCGCAAATAGTGTACAAAGAACGCCCATAATGTATGACTTAACGTAATTAACGTATGGGAGATATCTTAAAACATTTACATTAGTGTAATTTTGAAAAATCAAAAGTATTAATCAATATGGCGTTTATGTCCTGTTCCTCAGTGCATTTAACTCCCTTCGAATAAAAAATTTAAAGAAAAATTTGAAGCCTTTTTTGAGAAAATTTTGTTTTTACATTACCCGTATTTCACTAAAAATTACGTGAAAATATTAACGTTTTCAAAAAATGTACATGACATTTGTAGAAACTGAAGAATAAAGGGAAAAAAACAACAAAAGAACAAAATGAATAATTGTGGAGTACAAATTTCATTTAAAGAAAAAATTCTATCTTCAATAACAGTTGTACTATAGGGTCAAAACAAATTCAAACGTCAGCAATTTTCGAAAGTTCACACTTAACGGTGAAAATCGTACCTATGTCATCTTGATAAATGTATTTCACTCTATTCATACAAGAAATTTAAAGAAAAAATTGGAGCCATTTTTTAGAAAATGTTTAGAACATCCCAGAGGCTTCATGTAAAGTACCTCCAAAATCAAAGAATTCTTTTCAAAATCGTAGGGCTTCGAGTTGTGTCAGATGGTCCGGGGAATGTTCATTTCGACAAAAATCCTATGAGTAGTTAGGCGCTAGTATTGTTCATAGTCGGACAGACCGACGGACAGAAGGGCCGGTGAACTTTAAAAAAAACATGTCTTTGGTATCAGGGGCTACAGTTTTTTCCGTTGAATCGTTGAGTCCCGCGAAATCGATTTTCCGCAGCCCTACAAAACTTTCGCTCTATTAAGCGTATTACTCCATATATAAATATATCAGGAAAAAAATAATGTTTCAAATTCTTTTCGTAATGAAGAATAATTAATAGTAAACAAAGGGAAAACGGTTTCAATGCAATTTTCCATTTCAAATAAACAGTTGTATACTCCAATAAAAATGATGTGCAATTGACTGATGTTAAAGGGGATTGAAACATAAAAAATAAGTTATCGTTATCTTGAAGCTTGAAGCGTCACATAATCAACCGCATGTGTCGCAATTCGCTGCATTGTACCGTTCTCAAGTTGTGGCGACCTCTTGGAACGCTTATGACGTCACGCTACCGGCGAGGCCTTGCTGCCCCGCAAATGACAGATATTGTCTTCCGCTACGACTGAAAGGTTTCTGGTTTTTCTTTGATTCTTCCTATTGTACTTTAGTATTGTAATTAAAGGTCTAACAATGCCTCTGGTAAATCAAATAAGTCTCTTGAAAATGCAGCAAGAAACAAAGTACCTAAAAGTTGTTACTTTTCTTTTTTTTTAAATAAAAAAAAGAAAAAAAGACATCCCAAGAGATCTGTAGCATGGACACAATTTTGCTACAGATGATGGAAGCATTTGTACGGGTAATGAGCTATTTCAAATATGGTAGGATTGTGCTTCGACAGTAAATATTAAGACGCAGACAAAAGGATCGAAAAGGTTCCATAACAGTATATGTAAGAAAAGTCATCAGCTCGAATGGAATTCTTAAAAATTACGTTGAAAATTGCCAGAAGTCATGTACTTATGTCTGCTGCTCTAATGTTGTGTGGTGCCAAATGGAGTGGTTTTTTTTTTTTTTGTTTTGTTTTTTTGTACAATGTTGATATTATGCACTATTTCTAGAAATATATTTCAAAGAAACATTTCTCAATTTCAAGATGGTTTCATTACTATTTCTCTCTTCATCTCTTATATTTGTTTTGCTCAGTACCTAATTCTAACTTATTAAAAAATCCAAATGTAATGGTAATTAAGTGTGAGTGATGTAGAATGATAAATTGTTTATCTTTTGTGCTGTTGAAGAAGTTAGAATGTGCTGCTTTGTTGCTCCCATACTCACATGTACTATCGATAGATACTAATTTATTTAATTTGCTTTGGGCATTAAGCCCGGTGGCAAATTCTTTCCACTTATTGTACATCTAATACCATAATATAATAATGAATACTAAAATACATACAATTCAATACATAGTACAAAATTATTCCATTTAAGGCATTCCTACTAAATGCAGAGGCCCTTCACAGATTACTGATCATATCGCTTACACTATTAGAATTTAATCTTAACCTAAAAGTGCTGATGTTGTGAGAAAAGTCTCCATTACTGCTGCAGGCAAGCTATTCCATGACTCCATAGTCCTATTTACAAAAGAGTATTTTCCAACATTAGTTCTCTGTTTCCTTGAACGCATTTTTCTAATATGGACGTGCTAAGTAGACGGGTTCATGCATTCTTTCCTGAATTCCCCTCCATGCCGGATTTTTCCTTAACGCTTTGTAAAATATATACATCCTTGCTTTTTCCCTATGGCTCGCCAATGATTCCCATGACGATACTTTATTGGAAATATTTCCGAACGAATTTCCCCTTTTAACAGATTTTTCTGCTACTTTCTGAACTCTTTCGATGGAGTTTATTTGGCCCTTTCTTTATGGATTCCAACACGCTGCTCCGTACTCCGGGCGCACAATGGTTATATATGCTAGTTCTCTTGATTTACTTCTTCCCTTCCTTAACACTCGCATTACAAAGTGTAAAGATTTCCATCCCTCCTCAGCAGTAAAGCTGACGTGTTCCCCCCATCCAAGTAGTTAATTAATTATCACCCTTCAGATATTTAGAACTAGTTACCTGTGGAATTAGCTTACCCGCAAGCAAAAACTTAGTTGTCCCTTTATTTCTACTACGCGTAAAACTATTTTGCATTTATCCGAATTTATCTTCATTCTATTGATTTCTGTCCATTCTTCTAAGCATCGCAGGTCTCGCTGTAATTTATCCTGATCCGATATGTTCTCAATCTTTCTGTAAATAAGACAATCGTCCGCAAAAACTTTAATTTTTGAGCCTATTCCCTCTACTTTTCATTTACATACACCAAATATAATAAAGGTCCAAGTTCACTCCCCTACGGAACCGCAGACGTTACACTAACTCTATCCGATAGGCTGTTTCCTACCCTCACTCGTTGGTGGCGGTTATTTAGAAAATCCTTAATCCATAGTATCACTCTCGAGTCTAGTCCTATTCTGTCTAGTTTTTCAAGAAGTCTATCATGGGGGACAAGATCAAAAGCCTTCGTAAAGTCTATTACCGCCGCATCGATTCTATCACCCTCATCTAGTGCATATCTTGCCAAAAAGCTATTGTTTGACTTTCGCAAGAGTAACCCTTTCTGAAGCCACGCAGCCCCCCAAATAGCCAATTTTCTTTACTCTAAACGTTTTTAATGTACTCAGCGATTAGATGCTCCGTCTGCTTACAGGCAACTGATGTTAGGCTAACAGGCCGATCATTTTTAACTTTTGATTGAGACCCACCCACGAATTTTAAAAATTATCTTGTTAAATTATTAAGGCATTTTGTCAAAATATAGTGAATAAATTATTTCAAATTTACAAGAGAAATAATTACAAGAATGTAAAAAATAAACAAACAATTTTGTGGAACAGAAAGCAGCTTTTACATTCACACCTACATATATAAATAAAATTGAAAGTATCTACTTGACAGCAAACTCCTACCTAGATTGACTGATTTAATGACCTTATAACCTTTCAGGCATAGGTAGATCATGGCACAACTTAGGATCTTATATCACTTTGATGACTGGCATTAAAAAGAAAGGTTTTAAGAACAGTCTACTCAGAAGAGAGATTTCTCCTGAGTTGTGTCTTTGGACTTCTTCTAAACAAGGTTTCGTATTTAGAGTTGCCATAAGGATAACAGTGGAATTCAGAACATCCAGAACAAATTGTATATTTTTATACTACTAAATAGTATATCAAGTAAGTCATATAACAAGGAAATAGTATATCATGTAAATAACTAAATAGAAGATCAAGATAAATTTCATTGCACACTTTCACAAACAACAGCGTGATCACTCATTTCCTAGGACAAATTTTCTTGGATTTTCCAGGTTATTCAGGTAATTTCTTGACTTTTCCATGAGAAAATTTGTGAAGTATTTGAGGGTATTGAAATAAATAAATAAAGCATGGCTTAGGTCGATATTGAAACACTTATTGTGTGAGCCCTTTCCCCTTTTCATTTGAGATTCTCTTTCACTAACACATTGTGAGAGACACAAATGCCCTTTGATTCAAAACACACAGTACCTTTCTTTCTTTTTTTTTTTTTTTTTTTTTTAGCTCTCAGATTGCATCATAAAAAGGCGAAAAGAATAATTTTGCTTAACAAAGGAATTAGCCGCTTGGATTCTTGGATGTGGTGCATAGTTCTGGGATGTATTGCAAGTGGTCCCAAAACAGAACTTTTTGTTGGTTATTTTTCCTTCAGTGGATTTATAACAAAGTAAAAATTTCACGACTTTTGGCAGACAGAAAAATGTGGCTGGACACATGTCAATATTCAGGGCATATCCCACTTTTTCAGGATGTATGGCAACCCTATTCGTATTTCTAAATAATTTGCAACAAAAGTCCTGGAAAAAATGTTTGAATAAGTCTATATTAAAACACTAATCACAAAAAATAAAATGTTTATTAATATTTTCCTAGAAAAGTCAAAACCTAGCACTTTTAGAAGATTTGAGATAAAACCAGTTACCGCAGAAATATTGTGGAAATCCATATGGATGGGTAAAATGTAAATAACCTTCCACAGTAAAATATGTATTTTACATTACTTTCAGATGTTACATTACATCATTCATGTTAAAAGGAATTTTACCTCATCTTTAGTCTTTTACATTCTTTTAGATTTATAAAGAAAAATAAATGTAGTGTATTCATCTTGAAATTTGTTCTGTGAAAAAAATTCCCACAACCTGACTTGTGGCATATTTCTCATTGCAAACTTCATGAATAGTAATTCTGCCAATATAAAAAATTTGTGAATGTAACAATGTTAAAGTGTGTGATTCATCTGCTTTGGATTTATTGTAAGTGTAAAATATCTTTGTTCATGCCATTTATTTATTTATTTTTATTTATTTTACATCAAAAAACAGTTAAAACTGTGTATGACGTGCTATGGGGAAAAGTGAATTGTGTGCTATCAAGTGGCATTCAAGAACAATAATTTTACACATCAAATCTTCTAAATGGAAGCTTTATTTTGAAATCAACTTTCTTTCTTTGAGATTTTAAAGCAGACTTTTGAAGATAAACACAGAATAGCAAAATATTTATTTCACTTTTCAACAACTACTCTTAAAATTAAAAATGATTTTTGTCATTGGCATGACTATAATATCATAGAATTTATTTCATAGCTGGATCACACAAAAACAATGATTATTATTGAAACAATGAAATTATAGTAACATCATTTGTGGAAGCATACTATTAATACCTTTCCTTATATAATTGCTCAAAAATTAAATTAAAAGTATCAATTTTTACTTTCTGTATACTTCAAAGTTGAATAATAAAATAATTAGGTACCTTCTTGAAAAAAATTTGTCAACTTACAATATTGTCAATGTCCTTGATTTCAGAGTTTCAAGAAATTTACATATTTTTTTTATTTTGTTTTCAGAGATTCAGCAACGAATAATTGCAGAAAAGATGGATTACATTTGGGACCTCAGCAGTCACTGAGCATAAATTAGAGATATATTTCTTATTGATACATTAGTATATTTTTGAGCTAGTATATATTTGAATATCTTTTTGTATGTATCTATTTTGTGAATATTTACACAAACATTTTTACAAAAAGCTGATATTATTTTCTTGTTTTAGAAGAAATTGATCCTAATTACTTACTTCTTTCTTACTTATTAACTTATGGTACCTACTTATTTACTTACTTATGTACTCGCTTACTTATTTACTTACTTATGTACTCGCTTACTTATTTACTTACTTATGTACTCACTTACTTATTTACTTAGTAATTTATACTGTGTTTCACTAGAAATTGATATTAATTTCCAACTTTCTTGGCAGGAAAAGTCTAAAAACATTACTAATAGATTCCAAAAATATATCAGGAGAAGAAAATTTATTGAACAATAAATAATAAATTGAAATATTTGATGTAATTTTAAAAGTAGTATTTAGCAAAATGACTAATTAAATTAGCTAAAAAATACATTTAATATTTTTTTAATAAGAAATGTTAGCTTTCCTAATATGTTGGAACTTCAATTGAAGCCCAATTTTGTGAATCAATTTTGAGTAAAAGCAACTGCTTACTAAAAAATTTCTGTGGGACCTTATCTCATGGCAACGATGGAAGTCATTAAAGAAATTAACTCTTTTTATGTTTCATCTAAAACAGGGCATGTAGTGCATACTGATAGTTTAGAACACACATATTGTATGTCCAGAATTCCTAGTTTCAAGAGAACAAAGGTTGAAAGTTTATAAAGGTGCAGTTACTTGGAGCATCAATGTTTGCTTTCTGAGGAAAAGCTTGATCCCTCTGTATATGGTCATACAATCGTTGTACCCAAGGAAGATGTGAATAAGAGGTATCCAAACTCAATAATAACCACGAGTGGACCTACAATGTTTGTGCACTAAGCCATTGGTATATCTTACATTATTCCCATCTAATTTTAAGTACACATAAGTCATAAGTATGTATGACATGAAGGCTCATGCATAATTAAATTTCTGTTTGTTTTTTAATGATGTAATCTTTCAGTATTTTCAGTATATTATAATTGTGAAACTTTATTTTATAAATGAATGTTAAATTTTTTGTAAGTTATTTTTTACTTTGTTCCTGAGGTTTATGTAATCATCTCCAATTTCCACATATCTGAATTACACCATCCTCATTTAATTACAATAACTGAAGATTCACTGTGCTAGAAAAACGGTTTACTAAAGTTTTTGTTTTTGTATAAATGAATGTACTCAATAATTATGTTTGGAAGTAAATCCAAACAGAATTTTATTTGATTTTAGTTATTTATATTTGTCAAATTACTTTTTATGCAGTAAATTACTTAGCTCTGTACTTGCTTTTTAAAAGGTAAGGGCACTAATGATGCTAATTATGCAAATTTATTTATGATCGCATGAGCTGTAGTAAACCAAGAGTTTGCTGTGTTTCTAGAATACTCTAAATCATTTGACACTGTTGTTAATTAGATACTTCTATCCAGCAAGAGGTGTATGCCTCTCACTCCCAAACTCCTAACAACTAAGTGTAAAGTTAAATGGCACTTATTGCAACAGCCTATTAAGATGAATACTGGAATACTGCAGGGTCAAAAGCTACTGTTGTTCTTTCTATACATAAGTGATCTCTTAATGAAACAGCAAGATCTCTTTGCCATTGCAGACGACACTGTAGTTCTAATGATGGGATCAACATGGTCAGAATTAGCAGCTACAATATCATTGAAATCAGGATTAGGCAAAATACTTTAAATTTAGAATTTAAATACATCACCAAAATACTTTGTAAATAAGTACCTAATTAAATATATACTAAAATACGTTAGGTTTTGATTTGGCAAATATACATGTATTTAAAATATTTCAAATACACAAAATACAGAAAATACGAGTATAATAATTTTGTAATGTAGCTTTTTTATTGCAACAACATATTGTAATTGTCAATTACAATAATTTAGTCATTGTCAGTCATAAAAATTTCTGAACAACTAACTGTAACATACATATAGGTAAAAACATTTTCAAATATAAAATGATATAAAAATATGTCTAACTTAAATAAATGGAATTCCCTTTTAAAAGGACTAATTTTTTAAACAAATCATCAGCCAATAAATTGCTAGTTGAATGTATAAAACCCACAAAAGAAAACTGTCATTCAATTGGCACGGATGAACATAAACTAGTGTTATCATGAATAAAAACTTTTTTTTATTGTTGGATAAATTGTCCAGTTTTTTAATGATTTATATTAATCATTTTAAAAAAATCCTATTCATTTTACAAAAATTAATAGAATTCAAATTCAACAGCTGAAAGGAGCTTTCATTTTTGTTTCAAAGAAGTGCATTCACTCATGGAAACAAACAAAAAGAAACTTCTTATCTTCATGTTCATCTGCATTTTAAGTATTTTATTTTTTAAATACACCTATTTTATGTATTTAAATACATCAAAATACTTGTCCAAAAAACTCAAAAATGCAGTTTTTTAAATACAAAATGTATTTAAAATAAGTATTTCAAATACAAGTATTTAAATACTGTCCAACTCTGATTGAAAATGGATATTGTGTACTCATGGCTGTACAAAACCATTTATTACTTAATATCAACACGTAAAATTTTCTAGCGTTTGGTAATTATAAAGTCTATACTTGATACAATTGATATCAAAATAAAAGGACAGCAACTAAGGAGAATCACTATTTCTAACAAAACTAGTTATAAAAAAATTGGCTCATAAATAAAGAAATTACAAGTATCCAAAAATACGGAGTGACTAATCAGACATCCTGTAGTATAAACTAACTTTTATATCTTTTTATTTCTTTTATATAATATATTATAATCACATGAGGTATGCCACACTACATTACTACTTGAACATTGTAAAATCGGTCTCTGAATATTTACTTTAAGGACCAAGAGCCCAAATTGAAAGGGGTTTTATGCCCACCGTAGAATATATATATTATTATATACAGTGCTTGATTTATATTTATAAAAAATTTTAGGTCCCGGAACACACTCCAAATTAATCATTAGTTTATTAGAAATAGTTATATATTTATAATATAGTTTAATAATTATTTCCGAGGTAGTACAGGGGCACACACACTCACTCACAGACACTCACATACTCTCATACACACACTCACACACACACACTCACACTCACACTCACACTCTCTCTCTCTCTCTCCCTTTCTCTCTCCCTTTCTCTCTCTCTCTTTCTCTCTCTCTCTTTCTCTCTCTCTCTCTCTTTCTCTCTCTCTCTTTTTCTCTCTCTCTCTCTCTCTCTCTCTCTCTCTCTCTCTCTCTCTCTCTCTCTCTCTCACACACACACACACACACACACACACACACAAATTGACGAAAATTATTCCTGCCTCTTGAACAGACGTGGCTAATAACGTGAAAGACGAACTTCCTGAAAACATCTCTGTCATGGCCATTTTACCTGAAATAGTTTTGGACACGAATAAGCACATCATGCAAAAGAGACTTTCTGGCAGGCTGGAATCTTGTAAATTAATCGGCTATTTCTGCCTACATTTTTGTTTACTTTGTTAACAAAATTGTGTAATGAGAAAATGTTCGAATAAATTATTTTAGTGTAATAAATACGATATTTTAAAGTATTTAGTTAGTAACATTTTAGTAGCAAATGAAATGGCGTACCTACTCTATTCGCCGCGCGCCCATTTACGTGAGTATTGCTACCGCGCCTACTTAAGGGTTAAAATTGCAATCGTTCACTTCCTGGATTTTGCCTTTTGGAGGAAGTAATTTCTCAGATTTTTCACTTGCGGATAATGCCTGGTCGTGACACTAGGAATATCTCTGCCTCCATCTGCACGTATGGAACCTTTCAATTGAACTGTGTGGGTGATGTGCTCTTGCTCTACAAAATTCTTTAGAAAGCCAGTACGGAAGGAAATACGCAACACTCCACCTTGGGAACGAAGACTTATGTTTCAAAATTGATCAGATCAAAAGAAATATTGACTTACTGACCCAATACGCAAAACCGAATGCTTCTGCTTAGTTAGGAGAACTGGTGCAATTATCTCGGAGCGCCTGAAGGCACAGAACACTTAACTTGACACGGTACTGGTCAGCCAAAAACAAATTCTTGCTGCTCTTGCAAGCACTTGCTGTACTTGCAGCACTTACTGTACTTGCAGCACTTGCTGTACTTGCATTAAAACGTTACCGAAAAAGTGAGGCGAGAGACAACAACCAAAAGACCTTCAAAAAACTAAGACCTACACTACTAGAACGAACTAGAACTACACATTCACAACGGAATCAGAGACATCACATCCAAGGTTGAAGTCACTTGAAGTTTCTGGCAATATATGTGGGATGAAACTGCTGAACACAAAAAGGCAAAATGGCAGAGGACTGAAAATCAGCGTTTGTCCAGATTGAAAATAATGTTAAAATGGAAAATAAATGAAGAAGAGGTGAAAATAGCTCTGACAAAATGGCACCAGGAAGGCACCAGGGCCCGACTGATTGCAAAATTTCTTGTAAAAAATGTCCCATAGGTTTTCCAAGAAAATTCTCTAAAAAATTGCGAGAACTAGATATTTCAAACGGTTACGTAATATTATACCGCAATTTCTACCCATAATAATACATATCAGTATCAGGTACTTGTAAAACTCATTACAAATTGTAGAACATTCGATAGGAAAACTCATTCTTTTAAAACTAATATATCAACACAAATTCGACAATTAAAAATGCGTTTCATACAGCTATAACATCTTCCAGCAATGAAAAGGAGTTCTGAGAATTTCAAACTCCGTGACTCGGCGCAAATTATTCTAATCTGTCACTTCCTGAAAGATTCTAGCAAAACCATAGCATCAAATTAGAATTTGAAAATTCCGAAAATTCCGTTACACTGCTCATATTTTGAGAAGAAATTATTTTTAGAACACGTTTCATTTAACAAAATACGCTATCACAAAAAATTGTACTGTTGCTATGATAATTTTTTGTTGTTCGTTGTTTTCGAGAATACGAACTGTTCTCAGAAAATAGGGCCAGAACCATTTTTTGCCGTTCTTTGCTATACACGAGGAAAAAATTAAAAAATGGACCCACATTTGTGAAAATTTGAGGTTCTAAAATTGCCTGCTTCACGCAAAATTAAGGAAAATCTCCTCACATTTTCGAAAAATTGAGATATACTTTTCTCAAGAATTATTTCTGATGAACAGATATCATTAAGAGCAACATTTCTTTCAATATTGCATTAGTAGGAAGATGCCGAAAAAATGTGAACTTTTACAATAAATTTCCGCGAAAATGCGACCAGCCCCACTCTCTTTATTGTTCTTTTCTACATTCGATGAATAAAATTTAAAAAATCGGAGTCGTTTTTGAGAAAATAGTTGTTTTAAATTGTTTAAACATTGCCTGTTTCACGCAAAATTCGTCAAAAACTACACATATTTTCGGAAAATTGTACACGACTTAATTTCAGATGTCTTTTTTCAACAGATTTTATTAAATTATTGGTGGTATAATATAGCACAGACTTTCTCGTACTAGTTAGTTTCCTTTGCTCCTTACGCTGGGCTCTCTTTTCGGTTTTGCCATACTCACCTGCCATCTACTGGCGTTAAAACACACTTTTTACGTTTCTTCGAATTTTCGGATAACTAATAGTAGAATTGAAATATGAATTTAAGAATATTATAGAAAGGTAAAATCTTATCGTAGATGCACATTTTCAATGAAAAAACTTGCCGTTTTTAAGAAAATGTCGTTTAAGAGTTTCTGATAATGCGCATTCTGAAGCTCATTTTCACCCAAAACGTTTAAGTTGTCATGAAACTTCATAAGACACCATTTCAAGCACTGGTTTTTACAAGTACAATAATGTTTAAGAAAAGCCAGTAATGTAAGTATAAACGACGTCAAAGACATTTAACCAAAATTTAATTTGTGAAATTTTGAAGAAACAAATGAATAAATCAAAGTAGCTATGATATGATGTTATTAAGTGCTTTTAGCATTATCGGAATAAAAAGGTTGAAGAACACATTTGGAGCCATTTTCGAGAGAATGACGCTTGAGCGTTTCTGAAAATGAGAAACTTCGAGCTCGGTCCCACAGAAAACGTTTAATTTTTAATGAAACTTAATAAGCCGTCGTTTGAAGCACTTGTTCTAAAAAATGCAATAATCCATATAAATTGCCGACAACGATAAACGATCAGAAAGAGAGATGTCAAAAATATTACAGTTGTACACTTTTTGATAAATCAAAATAATGCAGCAAAATGACATTTATGTCATTCCAAATAGAGCACTATCCCCACAAAAAGTTTAAAGAGAAAAGTTGGAGCCGTTTTTGAGAAAAACCTGTTTTAATGTTTTGTTAATATCGCTCACATTTCACTCAAAAGTACGAGAAGACTTTTTAAAAAATGTACATGACACTATTTTTTTAAGTGTACACGACTATTTAAAAAAATGATTGTGGAGAACAAATTTCATATGTAAAAATCTTCATCTTCAATACTGTAATTGCAGAAAGACGCCAAAAAAATTAAAAATTCTCACAGCTTTCGAAAATTCTCGGTTAACTGTGAAAATAGGACATGCCATCTTCATAAATGTATTCTCATTAGAAATTTATAGAAAAAAATTGGAACTGTTTTTGAGAAACTTTTGAAAATGTCTCTGGAGCATCATGTAAAGTTCTTCCAAAATTTAAAGAATATTTATTCTGTTACAGTACAGTCGCACAATGCGTAGCGATACACCGTTCAGTAGTACCACGCGCCGAATGTCAAGGCCGTTCAGCTCTAATTTCCCATCACTTTTAAACACTTTTATTAACAAGAAATATTAATTGTGCACTCGTACATGTACGCACATGTACGCAAATAAACATTCATACAATCAAGCACCATACATGCGCGCGTACAGCAATTGAAGAAAAGGTAGTGAACCAGAAACGAAATGTACCAGAGTGAATTACAAGACTTGTCGAAATCTAGAGAACCATTTTCATCGCCCGCGAATTTCAAATGAAGATTTATCACGCCCTCCAGCAGGGGAAGATGAGCGGCACCTCCCGCGATAAAAAAACATACACTACAGTTACGGGATTAACGACCTTAGCCGTTGACGTGCCCGGAATCATTAATCAGTCAATCAATCAAATGAAGTTCGTAGGAATAAATCGAACCGATTAAATTTCCTTCTCTTGATATATATTTCAAAGTCAAAATCAAACATTCCTAAACAACATGGCATCAGAATTCGTAGAACCGCCGCTGACCCCTTGCAAGTTCACATTTCTCGGCGTTCTGCATCTCAGAGGCAATGTACGAATAAGAACGCTCAGCTCAATGAAGAAAGACGGGCCGTGACCCCGATGCGCTTTGCTTCGCTCAACGCGCGTCTCCACGAGTTCCCTTCGTCACGGAATGGCCTCTCGACGCACGAGCATTGACGAAGATCCCCGACTGCGCCCGTAGGGAACCCAAGGCGCGAGTACTCTGGGGCGCTGTCAGTGGCGGTCTCCTCCGGCCCCTACTGAAGACGCAGTCCCGACGCACAGCTGCAGCACCGGCACCGAGGTCCCGCCACATCTGTTTGAAGATCTGCTCTGAGCGGCGTTGCAGGTACTGTCCAACAGATTCTTTTGGGATCAAGAGCCACCAAACACTTTGAAGGAGGGGTGGCATGTAAACAAATAAACTGAAAAGGAACTTTTAGGAGTCTAAATAAGCTAAGAAACAAGAATCGTGAAAAAAATCACAATGTGAAATGATCGACAGATATAGGTCCGCTGTATTTCATTTTTTATGTATATTGATATTCGTTTTTCTTGTTTCGTGATGGTTTTGCCATTCATAAATACAAAGCTGAAAATAAGACGGAGAATGGTCCGCTCAGTTTTATCATAAGCTCTTTTGTATAATGGCGTAGGAAGCAAATATTTATTAAGACTAAACAATAAATTAAAAAATAAATGGACTCGTAATGGATTACACTATTTTTAGTTTCCTCCTGAGGCCCACGTTTCACGGTATTTTCAAGAACAGTACTTATAGGTTTGTCACAGTTTTTTAGACAGAAATAAATAGAATGAAATTTTCTTGAGTTTCGGTCAGTAAATAAACATCATTTAAATTGCCCACGTTTCGTCTTTTATTAAGCCTTCATCAGGGCTAAAACAAAGAGATTTTTCTTATTCACTATGTACAACAAATTGATTACTCATCTAATACTAGCCTATAACACAATTTTGAATAAATATGTATAAAAATTTTGTGTAATTGCGTACCATTTTTACTCCAAATTCTTCTTATTTTATTTCTTATAAAACTCACAAACAATGTAAGGAAAATACGGTATGATAAAATATTTCGAGATTTCAGAAGTTACTTACTTTTCCTATTGTGCTTTTAAAATGAAAAAAAATAATAATTTATTAACGCCTCTCGATCATTAGAACCCTTAAAACGCCATTGGTGCATAAATAACGATTACTACGATTAGGATTAAAACTAAAAACAAACAAACAACATATGTATGGAACTAAACTGTTTCCCCTCGTTGAGATTGCAGTTACAAATGTTTGAAAACTTTCTTTAAGTTCCATTTAAATAGAATTTTTAACAAGTTTATTTCTTAAACGTCATTCACCCAAAAAAGGGAATTTCTAAAATCCCTCCCATGCGTGTGACGCACTATCATTTAACACGTTATTTCCATAGTTTGATTTGTGGCGCCAATAATAACTGTGAAGTAGCAAACAACTTGATCTGAGAATCTGATTAGTTTTGGCTGGCCGAAGTTCAAATCTGCTGGTGACCCCAAATAAGGCATTCTCTTACAAGATTTCGTCCAACTGCTACAGTGAAGAACTTTCAATTTTTTACTGGGTTTTCTAACTAAACGAATTGCGACTTATATTGCAAAAGATAGAATATAATTAATTTCACTTTTATGATCTAGTCCAAGAAGAGAAAGAACATATTTACGGCATTTATGGTAAATGATTAATTTTGTAAATTTAATAGAAAACCTAAAATACACTGCTAAAATACACTATTTAACTGTACAGAAATTACCATGTTTGCAAAATGCATTCGGTATAATCCATTCATTGCGACTAAAATTTGTTTTCTGTCTTCAATTTGCTTCACGTTTACGAAGATGAGTGATTTTTCCATTGTTACCTCATGCTTTAAATTTGTTCGAAAGTATCACTAAACGTTATTTGAATTGGTTTTAATTGTTCAAATGTAAATTGTTAAAATGTGAAAATAATATTGACATTGTTTTAATGCTTCAAATGTAATATAAACAAGATTTTAGGTCCCGGAACGCGCCCCAAGTTAATTATGAATATAATATAAATAGTTACTATAAATTTATAATATAATTTAATAATTATTGCGCCTCATTAATTTTAATTTCGCAATTAAAATTATTTCGAAAATGCACAATAAAATAGTTGACATTATAATCAGCGTCGGACTATATGAGTGTATTATTGAAATCAGTAAATCTCCGATTTGAGAACAGATAAGAAGTAAGGATTTATAAGACAAGTTTCAAAATTTGTGCTGGAAATTTAATCGCTTGCGTTTCAAAACAATTGATTGACACCATATTGATAATGTAACTGCGGCCGCCTGGCACTTTGGCGTGTTTTGATTTTAGGGATCCCCATATTTGGGTGAGGTTGAGGACCCCTGAAGACGTACCCTTCAGTACGATGCAACAATTAGTACTTGTATGTTCGCCGCCGGAGTCCGGAAAGGAAGGAAGTGGGGGGGAGGGGCGCACCACAGACACAGCTGCGCCGGCGCGGCGCGGCGCCGCGTCTGCGCCGCGGAAGCGCCCAGAGAGACAAGATACTCGTATCTGCGCGGCGCGACGGCCGTGACCCGGCGACAGCACTGAGCGCCCCAGCGCTCGAGCCGCGGGCAAGCCTCGCTTCACTCCAATTCAGCCGCTGGGCTGCCTATCGACCGGCCGCTCTGATCGGTGTTTTCCGAGATTTCGCCGATCAACACCAGGCGAATGCTGGAGCAGTACTCTAACAAACGGGCCACGGGCCGCGCGTGATCCTTCCTTCCTCTTCCTTGTCCTATCCTCTCCCCTAACACAAACACTTACATGCACTATACTACACTACCACACATGCCGGGAGACCAGTCGGGAGCTTAGAGTCTGCCCCGGCAGGGTCGGTGCCCCGTGGGTGGGAATTGCCTGGTTGGTGGGACCCCCCCCCCAGCAAACGGACGTATAGGTCGGCGCCGGATCTCACCATCCAGATGGGGAAGAACACCGCCGCATCCTGCGATAAAATCATCCACTACACTTACGGAACTAATGGCCTTAGCCGTTGACGCGCCCGGAATCACTAAACAATCAATCGTTTGTAAATCTGATGCCGCTGTTACCTGCTTTATTGTTCGCATATCGGGGATTTACATCCAGCACAAGTCAAACTCGCGAGCGCGGCTTTCTTCGTGGGATGTGTAGAGTTGGGATTTGTAAGGAGCCATATTCATAGAAATGAGAAGGAAAAGATGCTTACATAAGATTAAAACGTTTAAAATATGATTAAAAATATTACAAATTAGACCAACGGTGAAAAAATTATGATGGCCCTCAGGCAGTTCCACATATTACACTATATTGCCTTAGCACTTCTACTACAGGAGTTTTCATGAAAATATTTGGACATCTCTAAGATCGATTACTTACTATTTCAAACTGAATAAAGAGAACATACGGAGTATGTCCCGAAAAGATGCGTTTCAAACTTAAGGAAATTGTAAAATTAAAATGTTCTAAAACTTGACAATTCGTGAAGTCAAGTTTAACAAAACCTCAATAATTTTTGTTTCGGGGGGGGGGGGGCTGGAAAAAGAGTATAAAATTAGATACTTTTTTAAATCGTAATAACATACCTTATAAAAATACCGATATAATTTATTTCCTTTTTGTCAATAAGGAAACGACATTTAACATTGTAAGAATATGCAGTTAATAAATGACCTCTTTCGATGTAAACTAACATTTAATACATTTTTGCCATGTTATTGCTTTTAACCAACCACAAACAAAAATTACATAAACATGTCCTTATATAATTTCAAAATATTGGTATAATAAATATTTTCCCATTTTTTTAAATAAAATGAATCATAGTTTAGTAACACCCATGTACAATTCTACCATTAAAAAATGAGTGTGAACCCAATATGAACATAATACAACACAATCATGATAACTTGAAGAGATACACCGCTCAAAGAAAAAAAAAGTTCACTTAATTAAATCTGCCTATATTTACTCCATTCGCACAAAATAATGAAACTTGAATCAATAATTAAATAAAATGTTTAAATTAATAATTAAATAGAAGAAGAGTTACTTCATTATTACCGCACGTTTAATGTTGATTAGCGCAAATGGAGTAAATAGTATGAGTTGACTTAAGTGCCTTCTTTTATCGTTTGAGCAGAGTATAATATCTTTTAACGAATTAAATTTTCATGGTAATTGCTTCTGAAATGAAGTCTCGGCGGGAATGCGAGAGCCGGGCATGGGTGGACGTTTCCTGCTCTTACGATGATTCTTGCATCCTAACGTTTTTACGGACGGACGCTGAAAAGGATGAGCTTCTTAATGCAGAACTTCTGTCTGCCAACGCACCCTTTCAAATCCTCCGCCTCGAAGTTCATGTATCAAAAACGTTGAAAAATTTTCGTATCATATTGAAAAATATCGTAGTTCAATATAGATTTTTTTCATTGCTAGTAAATAAAGCAAATAAATGACAAGCACAAGAGAAGTTTAGTGTATTCTGAAATTAGTGTCATAAGGGCTTCATACAGAACGTTACGGAAAGCATTTATGGAACGCTTCATATATTCGATGTCTACTTTATTAACTTCAAGGAAGTATATTAGTAAACTGAGCTGGTTTACATTTTTATCAAGAATATTTATGTTGATTGTGTGCTAATGCATCCAAGAGAGCAGTCATTAAATACCGATAACGTTTGACACCGACAAGGTAGTCGTTAAATACCGACAAGTATAAACGTAATTAATTCAGCAAGTTCAATCACAGATTTCGTTTGATGTAACGGTATATTTCTTAAAGTTAAGTACTTGCATAAAAATATTTTTGCAACATCTGAAATTGCATTTTTTCTATTCTCTTGCTTGAAAACTATCTTTAAAGATTTCATTTTATGGAGATCACAGAAGATCGAGCTTCTGAGGGGCTTTTCTTTCTGAAAGTTGCGCTCAGGATTTGCGTACGAAAAGTTCATAATTTGCTTATTCTTATTGTCTTATACTACGAGGCGATTTGCTTCACCCTCATAGTCTCTTCACCAATAGGTTCGTAACTGTATATCAAACAAAGTATTCTTGACTGTTTTAATCGTAATGCACAGTTACTTCTAAAATAAATTTTCTTAAGAATTTGTAATTGCTGAACACTGCACGAACATTTGGCGCCGATGTAGGCTATCCCGCCGAGCACCGTTACGAGCCGTGTCTCTTCTGGTATCATATCAAATTGCACATTTCGAGTGCAAACATAAATGGAACAGGAAATTATTACTAATAAGCATTGTGTTGCCAATGCTCAATACAATGCGAGCCATTCGAGAACTCTTCATGTTAAATAGTTTATTTACTTGAAATAAATTATTGATTTTTTATTAGGATACCAATTAACTTTCTAATACTTCCACTGTGAACTCCCATTGGGCAAAAAAATCTGACAAACAAAGAGTTTCGGCTGATAGTCTGGTTCCCTTATTTTATCGATTTTCGCGATAAAGGTAGTCAATATTCAACGGCAATAGTTTTCTATCAGCATTTTGCAATAAGATGGGAGCAAAATAAACTTCTAAAGCCGCTGCGCCGACATATGGGCTCCGCCAGAGCTGTCAATGAGACAGTCATCGATTCTCCGACTCCAATTCGTATCATTTAAAATTTCGTTTTGTCCTAATTTTTATCGAGAAAATTAAGTTTTCATTCTCCATATTAGAACATTGTATCATACCACCTTTGCGTACATCTCCGTTGCTGAATTTTCTTAATTGTCAAATGCTTCTGGAAAACATTTAATGGAATGTTTGTCAGTAAAATGCCTCACATATTTTTGATCAATACAATATCCAGAAGATGTTGATGAGTTTATCTGGATGAAAAAATAATGATTCTCATTTTTAATACGAAAATACACAACAATTTTCTATAAGATATTGAAATAAATTATCCATTATCTCAACTTGACGTGTTCAAAACAAAAACTCATGTTCGTTACATCAAGACTTCCACACAAATGTCACAAACCGAGATACGCTCACACGATCTAGAATATCGTTACAAATATGTTCAGAGTTCATAAGCACGCAAATATACCTCAGTTCAATATAGTAATAATTATTTCGCATTTCTTTTAGATTTTTAATTTTATATTTCATATATTCATTTTATTTTGCATTTGATTTTTTAATTTAATCTTCTTTCATTTCTTCCTTTAATCATCCAGTCAGTCATCCTTCGCCATATCCATCCAATTATCTATTCTTCCATCTCCACTCATCTCCACCCATCTATCCATCCATCCACCTCCATCCATCCATCCATCTCCATCCATCCATCTCCATCCATCCATCTCCATCCATCCATCCTTCTCCATCCATCCATCCTTCTTCATCCATCCATCCTTCTTCATCCATCCATCCATCCTTCTTCATCCATCCATCCATCCTTCTTCATCCATCCATCCATCCTTCTTCATCCATCCATCCATCCTTCTTCATCCATCCATCCTTCTTCATCCATCCATCCTTCTTCATCCATCCATCCTTCTTCATCCATCCATCCATCCTTCTTCATCCATCCATCCATCCTTCTTCATCCATCCATCCATCCTTCTTCATCCATCCATCCTTCTTCATCCATCCATCCTTCTTCATCCATCCATCCTTCTTCATCCATCCATCCTTCTTCATCCATCCATCCGTCTCCATCCATCCGTCTCCATCCATCCGTCTCCATCCATCCGTCTCCATCCATCCGTCTCCATCCATCCGTCTCCATCCATCCGTCTCCATCCATCCGTCTCCATCCATCCGTCTCAATCCATCCATCTCCATCCATCCATCTCCATCCATCCATCCATCTCCATCCATCCATCTCCATCCATCCATCCATCTCCATCCATCCATCTCCATCCATCCATCTCCATCCATCCATCTCCATCCATCCATCTCCATCCATCCATCCTTCTTCATCCATCTCCATCCATCCATCTCCATCCATCCATCTCCATCCATCCATCTCAATCCATCCATCTCAATCCATCCATCTCCATCCATCCATCTCCATCCATCCATCTCCATCCATCCATCTCAATCCATCCATCTCCATCCATCCATCCTTCTTCATCCATCCATCCTTCTTCATCCATCCATCCTTCTTCATCCATCCATCTCCATCCATCCATCTCCATCCATCCATCTCCATCTATCCATCTCAATCCATCCATCTATCAACCCATCCCTTACCCATTTCATAATTTATTTATATATTAAGTAATCCGTGCATCCATTCATTCATTCAATATCGAACGTACTTGAGCAGGATGGCGGCCGACGGCGGGCGGGCGCTGCTGCGGTGGGCGTGGGCGCTGGCCGTGGCGCTGGCGCTGGGCGTGGGCGGAGCGGGCGCGCTGCGCTGCCCCCGGGAGCCCTCGCCCGAAATCACCCGCGCCCTGCGCTCCCCGGGCGACAGAGGCTACCGCATCCTCATCAGCGGCGAGCCCGACTACTACGTGCCCGACGCTGTCTACACGCGTGAGTATCAGCGGCGGCTCAGCTCTTGACCTTCCGAAGAGGACAGCAAAATAATTGTCCTAGCACGTAATCTCCATACAAATAGTTATACTTATGGTTTCACGAACGTTGAAATGATCCGAGTTCTTGAAAAGACATTTATTCTTCTCACTTGAAGTGTCCCCTTACAAGAAGCTGACAATAAATACCGTGCGAGGATGATCTACATGTAGTGCTCTGATGACAAAACTGAACCGTCCAACGTATGACTTACTAGGAGAGGCTTTTGCGGACAAAGATTGCGACATCAGCGTTGAGTCAACTGCACGACTCAGTGGGAACTCACAGGACAGGAGAGGAAGGGCTCTCAGGCAGAGGTACCGCCCTTGCAAACTGCCTGGAGTTAGGAGACACTTCATATCATGCAAAACATACGTAGTTCCTTGAGTTTCCTGCCAAGATAACGCTCATCTTCTGAGCAGTGTATGACTTATCTTTAATTGATGCAACGATATACGTTTGCAGCTGATATCTCACTCAGTTTTATGGAGAAAGGTTCTTTAGTTGGATGCGGTGCGTGAAATCTCGTGGTGTTTAGCTTCTTCACGACAACGCACCTATGCTCTTTTCACTATGCACTTTGCTCTTCAGATTGCAAAGACTGTTGTGAAGGACTATGGCTTTAAGGAGTTGGACCATTCATACTCCAGTCCAGATTGGGCTCTCTGTGACGTCTACCACTTACCAAAACTGAAGAAAACATTCGGGAAAGAAGAGTTTTAGACGACAGTGAGGTGAAAGAAGCAGTTTTTAAATATTTTTGGCAACAAAAATTCGGAGTATTTTTTTCAGAGGACTAGAAATGTTAATGTACAGATGTGACAAGTGGGTTGGAGTACATGATGATTAAGCTAAAAAGTTTTGTAATTTTTAAATAACATTGAAAGACAATATTATTGTCTTAAAATTTTATACGATAGAAAATATTTATGAGATTTCTTTTCGAATAATTTATTATGCGACATTTTCACAATTATTGCTACGTTTATAGACTGACGTATTTAGCAAGAGCTCTGTGTAACACCAAGAAAAAATTAAAGCACATCAAGTAACTCCAGATAACTTATAGTTGGCACAAAAAACAACAACAAAACAAGCTCTTCGTGTGTGGTCATATTTAAGAGGATCCGAAGTGTCTGAGAATTATCTTTCCCAGGGAGGATTATCGTTTTATGATGCGCAATCGAAAAACCACTTCTCTTCGAAGATTAATAGGAGTGCCCATCGTGTTTTCGAACGACATCAATACAAGTGTCTTCTGGACAATCCGGTCGATCAGGGGTGAGCGTACTTTTCGTAGTGAGTATTTAAAATCTCGCATCACAATGCAACGAGAAATTTAATTAGTTTCCATCTACAGAAAAGAGAGCCTTTTCCCTTATTTGACCCAACGAGAACAAATAACTCCCACACGATTTTCTACGATTTTCCTGGAGTTCGCCGAGCAGTCACTCCTTTTCTTCGCAAAATGTTCATGTTTGCCGAAAAATAAATTATACATTTCAATGTAATCTATGATTGGTATTACATGCCCGAAGATGCATACAATATCAGATTATGCTGCAGATGTGATCGGCTAATTCTGTGAAGACGCCCAGGCGATGATACTAGCAGTGCTAGAAATTGCGACTAAAGTGCAGACAAACGTTTTCAAGAATAGAAACAAATTCTTTGAGAGATCATGACTACTATTTTCGAATACAAAGGAGGTTGAAGGAAGTTGAAAACTGATTTTTCGAAAATTGAAAAAATTCAATTTTTTTTCAGCGTCTTCCTACAATTACAATTTTGAACGTAGAGATTATTACCTTAATTAAATCTATTGCTTATAGATAGATTTTGAAATAAGATCATGTACAATTTTTCGAAAATTTGAGAACTTTTCTCCAAATTTTGCGTTTAATTACGAGAGGGATGGTACGTCTTGTTTTAGCTCCACTAACTTCTAGATAGTTTCCCTTCGGAGACTCCCTCCCATATTTTATTGACGATGCCTGGACCCCGTATAGATGGGCGCATTATGTCTGCTCTGGTGAATCGTCACGGGTGAAACCCTCATCAATCCTAAATACTCTGA
>BLKR01011747.1:0-28196 GCA_011170035.1 Teleogryllus occipitalis
GAAGAAGAAGAATTTATCTTGATATACTTTTGTTCTTGTGATTTTTCTCGGGCTACCGCCGGCACCCCACGGTATACGCCACTGCTGTCGGCGTCAACAAGTCAACGCAGCCCCGCCCACTGCTTCGCCGCGAGTGCAGCGCGGCGGGGGACACGTAATGCGCGTTGCGTGAGCTGCGCGCGGAGGTCGCGCAGGCGTCAGCGGCGGCGCCATGCCAGTCGGAAAAAGAGCTGTCGCTGCACAACCTTTCTCCGCCCGAGGGTGGCCTTGGACGCACTCCGCGATGCCGCCCCGCCCCGCCCCTCCCGACTGTTTCCCGCCTCACCTCTCCCTGGCACTCTTACCTCCAATTTTTCGTTCCGACTTGCTTTGTTCCAACACAACCCGACCCGCCCTGTTCCGTCCCGCCCGGTTCCGTCCCACCCGGTTCCGTCCCGCCCTGTTCCGTCCCGCCCTGTTCCGTCCCGCCCTGTTCCGTCCCGCCCTGTTCCGTCCTGCCCTATTCGTCCCACCTAGTTCCGTCCCGCACTTTTCCGTCCCGCCCTGTTCCTCCTGGGGCTGGGGCGATGCCCCGCTGGTGGGAGATACCTGGTTGGAAAAATCCTCGCTAGTCGACGGTAGGTCGGCGCCGGATCTCGCCATCCAGTGGGGAAAGATCACCGCCACCTCACGATGAAAAAACATGCACAACACTTATGGGAGTAATGACCTCTGTAGTTGGCGAGCCCGGAATTAGTATCGATGAATCGTCCCCCCTGTTTCGACCCGTCCTGTTCTAACCCATTCTTTTCTGGACTGTCTTCTTCCAACACGAGCTTCCCGTGTTCACTCTGATCCGACTCTCTTCCCGCCCTTGCTCCGGTAGAGCTTTGACTTCCCTTAAGACGGCTCCACACATTCGGCATTCGCCAACCAGGGAGCTGGTGCTCGCCCTATCCCGAGCTTCTGACGTGTTCGGTGAATGTTCGTTCCCTTTGATGTGTCCAAACGACCGACACGCGGTGGATAGGGCGAGCAGAGAATGTTCGTCACTCGGCAAATAGCAAGCTACTCATCCACACTACTCGGGATTCGGCGAGCGGTCGCTCGGTGTTCGCCGAATAACGAATGTGAGGAGCCGCCTTCGTACTGCCTTACTGCTTTGACCCGACCTGACCCGATTCGATCATGTTCGCCGCGCGCTACGTCCCAGTGTGTCATTTCGCTCACCCGTTAGTACTGCCGACAGTCGACTCTGGTTATAGGGAACTCGGATATAGTGAATCGCCGATCATAGTGAACTTAAGTCACTGATCCCGTTTCACTAACTTTACATGTAAGCATAAGAAGATTCTGTTATAGTGGACCTGCACCTCGGCTATACTGAACCTAGGAAATACAGTCCTGGAAATCAATTCCCTTCTGGAAAAAGAATACATCGTCTCAGTGCCACAAATTCCAACACTAGGCAGTTTGAAAAAATATTTTCGGCCAAAGGTCATAATTGAAGAAGTCTCCCCTGAGGTGAAGGTAGTGGTCCCAAAATGGGCACCTTACTGATAACCTTAAGCCACTCGGTTTCACTGTGGAAATAAAGGTTGTGTTCCGCGTGTGCTACAACTGGCGGCGGCGACAAGCGATTGTTTGTCGATTTCAATTTTAGTGGATTTTTTTACGGACAAATATATTGAAATTTTCAGTTCATTGTATTAATGCATTTTGCTTTATCTATCTGTTAATAAAATCAATCGGTATGGAGAAATTCTATTTAATTTCGACATCATCGGATATAGTGAATGAAACATTTTAGTCCCCAGAATTTCACTATAACCGAAGTCAACTGTACGTACACCTTGCGGTCGCGCCATTTGTTAATACAAATTCATTTTGTATCGCTGTATCATTTTCGATTACAGCTTTGAATATGTATGTCGGATAAGAAGAGCACCTGTGAATGAAGAAAGTGACGTTAGCCGCACGACACTACTTCGCGTGTACAACATTCAAGAAGTATGAACAATTAATTGTAATACATGCTGGAAGCAAATAATACGAATAACATCAGTTATAACTAAGCGTACCAGAAATATTAGTTAACATCAATAATGTTTACAGCTGACAAATCGTAAAACCAGGTAAGGTTGTGCAATATTTTTCACTTTAGCAAAAAACAGATGAAATGACATTTCTGTTTTAAATAATATTCGGAATATGCCTGCTTGTAGAATATTTCTTCTAACATTTTAACAGCTTTCACTTTAAAACAAAGATTCAATATTTCATTGTTTTTGTATTTATAGCTATTTTATATTAATAATACAAAGTATAATATTTACAGACACAAGTAATAAATAGTTCTTACATGTTTTCACAATTCTACATGTCAAATATGCCCATTTAATTAGAAGTAATATGCGTAAGTTTTCTTAAACTTGACTACTAATACACAAAGATTTGCAAGCATCGGAAGAGCAGGTGGGCGGGCGCTCAGGCGTGGCGGGCGGCGCTGAGCCCCCAGACGTCGTTGGCGCCGCAGGGCGCGTCCACGCACAGGTGCAGCTCCGCGCGGCCGCGGCGCACGCTCCCGCACGCGCACGCCGCCTCGTCGCGCGCGAACGACACCCTCTGCGCCGCCTCCTCCTCCGCGCCCCCAGCGGCCTCCGCGGCGGACAGGCGCGCCAGCTGCAGGAAGGCGCGCGGCCGCAGGGGGTTCCCCCGCAGCTCCACCACGCGCTCCGTCTCAGGCCTGCCAACAACAAGCGAGCAAATGATTGATTGATTGTTAGTGGTTCGGGGGGAGCAACTACCATGATCATTGTAAATGATCAACACAACAGCCCTGAGGAAGACCACGACAATATGGTCGAAACGTCGGCAACACAGCCTTCGACGCGGCGTCACCTGGACAGCCAAGATCATTTACATGACTCTGGCCGCGGAAGCCTAGACTTTTACCATGATCATTAGTCCCGTAAGTCTAGTGCGCGTTTTTACTCGGCGGGTGGTGGTGGTGGTGGTGGTGGTGATCCTCCCACCAGGAACCCAACACAGAATCAACACACACTCAATACAACTCAATCAACATACACTCCCACCATAGAATCAACGTTAGCAAATACAACAGCATGGGTGAACCGGAAAGCATCGCTCACAGCGCCACAGAGCTGAGTATGTGTGTGTATGTTTGTGAGTATCGGACACGTGGGTCAGGTATAGGAGACGTCGATTTACGAAGAAAAGAAATTGAAATTCGAAGATATAGGAAGAAGGACCTACCACAATGTAGAAGAACCTTCTCCTCCGGTAGTTTTCGCGCATTCATGATGCAGTGTTGTTTAAAGCTCTCGAGTTGTGGTCATTAGAGCGACAACCAACCGGCTAAAAAGGCTCAGCGCTGAGAGGGGTGTGGCAATCGGTGGGTCGCGGCGGCCTCTCCTATTCGGAAGTGCGCGTAATGAATCCTTCAAAGGACGTCCACTCCGCCTTGCCCTTTGCTCCCTCCATACCCTTCCCGCAACTTACATCCTGACTCGCCGCTCCGTCGTCCCCGCCTCCACGAAATCCCTACCATGCCAAGCCCCAAGTCCCCACGTCCCCACCCACAAGTCTCCGCCCCACCCACAAGTAGCCACCACATATCTCCCACCAGCGGGGCACCGCCCCAGCCGAAACAAGTTCTAAGTCTCCGACCAGTCTCCCGGCATGTGTGATAGTGTAGTGCATATGTGTGTGTGTGTGTGTGTGTGTGTGTGCGTGTAAGGGCTGAGGATAGAACAAGGAAGAGGAAGGAGTGATCGCGCGCGGTCTGTGGCCCGTTTGTTAGCGTACTGCTCCGGCATTCTCCTGGTGTTGATCGGAGAAACCACGGAAAACTACCGATCAGAGCAGCCGGCCGCTAGAATTCTCCTCCAGAGAGCGACTGAATTCGACCTAGCTGAAAAGCTAGTGTCGAAAATCCTGTCGCCGCGCCGACGGGACTCGAACCTAGGACCTCCCGGTTAGAGGCACTACAGTGACTACAGCACTCACTCAGTTGATGCACTGAGTCACCGCTCCCGGTTAACAAGGAAATAATTATCAATGGTACAATTGAACGCATGATTAAAGGAAGTTTTTGTTGAAGCATTATTCACTGAAATAGTTACTCCATCTTAATATTTAATCTTTAAGAATGTATATTTGTTTCTTTTCGTTGATAATTCATTTATGTAAATTGTAAATTCCATGTACTAAAAATGTTACATATGACGTTTTACTGTCATAGAATTTAAACTCTTTTCCTTCCTTTTGGCATTGAAATAAAACTACTTATTAAATCTGATTGAATTTGCAAATCTAAATAAAAATTAATGATAAAAATTAATAGCGAACGTATTAAAATCATTATGAAAAATAAATGTAAAACAATATAATTTGATATAAATACAGTAAATAAATGTCAAATGCAATAAATGTTATAATATTGATAAATAAAATAGTAAATAAATACGATTTCTCAGAGCTGTGATTGTTGTGAAAAAAGGTAAAAAATGGCAGAAATACCATACAAATTTTAAATTTCCTAAAAGTATGAAATGACCCTACTAATTTGATCCATGCATGCAATTAGTATTCTGGGAGCCATCCCTGTAAATTGGTCCAGTAGTTCAAGCTGAAACTTTTTAAACTTATTCATGCAAAATTCATTCTATGGATCAGATGCAAATAAAAGAACTCACAACGCTCACGGCGAATACTATTCGTTAACCCCCTGATGATGAGTGTAATCTTCTATCTTCGAGTGTGGGCCCGGGAAAAAACTTACTTTCTTATATACTCTTCCTTCTCAGATGATCATAGTGGTGATTTGTTCACTTGCTTTCCACTTCATGGATGGTGGAGTGATAAGGGAGAATGATGGGTAGTTGATGAAAGGTGAATGATTACGAGGGATTATGATGGTTGAGTCGTAAGGGGATGTATGAAAAGCAAACTAGTCACTAAGGTTACTCCAAATCTCTTCACCACCGAGCTAAGCGCACTGTTTTTGAAATTATCACGAAGCAAGGGAGGAAACTTACTTTCTTATCTTCCTTCCCAAATGATCATGGTGGTGATTTGTTCACTTGTCTTCCATTTCATCGACGGTCGAGTGATGATGAGAGATAATGATGGGTAGATGACGAGAGATGAATGGTTATGGGGGATTATGATGGTTCAGATATCGTATGGTGATATATGAAAAGCAAACTAGTCACTAGGGTTACTCCAAACCTCTGCACCACCGAGCTAAGCGCACAGTTTTTGAAATTACCACGAATTTGTAGACGTTGTTATTCGAAGTGCTACGAGAACGATTACGTGTTGTTTGTTTCTCACCTCAGAAGGGCTGTGAGAGCCTCTTCGCTTGGGTGGGCGATGCTGTTGTTCTCGAAGGAGGCAAATGTCAAGTCTTCGCAGCAATCGCCCAGGACCGGAAGAGTCTTCAGTAGATTGTTTGATAACAGCAGTCGTTGCAGTTCGTCCAGCCCGGCGAAAATTCCCTGATGAAAAAACCATTACTTGTGAGGTTCCAGTATCAAATTCAATAAAGGTTCTTGCTGGATTGTGGGAATTCTAATTTATGTATATCCACCTAAAGTAAGACATACTAAATAGCATACATAGATTTGAAAATCAGATGAGGAAGCGCAAAAGGGAGTTTGATGCTGAATTAATTTATTTTATTTTCTTACTTTCCAAATCAGCGGTCTGCTTTCTAGCAGTCTATGGCTACTCACTTTGCATTAATGGAATAATATGTTTACGTGAAATTTTTATTTCCTTTAACGTTCAGGGCAATGAACGATAGTCAAGTACCAGAAACACTGACTATTTTTTATGATCAAGAATGGAATTATTTGAAAACTCACAAATGAATTGGAAGAATCAGAATGTTTTGGAAAACTGACGAAAGATATCAATGAACGTAAATGTGATGACCAACTATTTAATTCAAAATATTTGATAAGCATATTCAACAATATTAATAACCAAGTAAATGTACCTGTGGAAGTTTCTTGAGGCGATTGTTTTCTAAATTCAGATCAACGAGGTGGCGATTGTTCTTAAATATTGCTTTGGGAAGAGTTTCCAGTTGGTGTCCATGGAGATCCAATTTTTCTAGCTCAGTTAGGTCAGAAAAAGTATCTTCCTCTACTTGCGTGATCTTTCCCTAGAAAAATATTAAACTTATTAATAAGAGAACAATCTTGTACCAGTTCTCACATGAAACTTTCTACGCTTTGCATGTTTTGTGTGGTACATTCTCTACACAGATTACAATGCCACCCATTTTGAAAATATCACAATATCACAAATTGTGATATTTATATTTCCAATATACTAGATGTTTACGAAGTCTGTAAAATTCAGTGAAGAGAAATACCATTGAACCATTTACGAAACCCAAGTTTTACTACTCTTAGAAGTACATTCTTCCATTTTATCTTCTTCATTTTCCTTTCGTGTGGCAATACTTTTCAAATATTCTGCTTCTGCATCTGCTTGTTCGATTATTCTGCTACCGTACATGTCTTATTTTGCAACCTAAACTCCAATATGAAAGTTTATCTCTTCACAAATACTCTTCCTTCCATTCTCTCACCTTCTCGCTCGCTTTCACGTATCACATACAATGCACGCGCCCAAAGAATTTTTCTCGGGGGGCTAAATGTATAGAGTCCAGCGGACTTGATGTTTACTTAGAATGTTTCCTTTATGACGTATATAAAACTGTTTTAATTTGTTAACTTAAAGTTAATTATTATAACATTAACTCGTATATTATTGAATGTACAAATTCGGCATTGTAGAATATTAGTTATGTATCATTGGCTTTTGGGGGTCTGAAGCCTTTTGATTCCCCTGGGAGCTCTACTGTACATGTCACTCTCTCCCCTACCTCTTTCCAAAATATCCGTACCAATAAAAGTGGCTATGTAATACACATCTGTCCAGATCGAAATGTGTACCTCATTTAATGAACGTGCATAGAAGAATACACACGTGTTTACACGCAAACATTCAAATTTACATGCATATTTAATAAATGAACATATAAGTAGATACGATTTTGCAAGCTTAAATATTTATGTATTTGCGTAAATTACTATATACGTACGTAAGTTTATTAACGCATACTTTATATAGTAGTATATAAAGAATAGTTTATTCGGCAAGGTTAGGGAGTTTTCTACCTTCTTCCACTACCAAAAATGAGGGGGTACAGATTTTCAGAATAATTAAACAATATTAGCTCCTTTAATCAAGTACTTCAATTAGAGTACTTATTGGATTCTTCGTTTTTCTGTCAGAAACACAACTGAATAGGTAATCATGTATAATTGAACGTCCTCAGAACTAGAATTGATAATTTTTCACATTTTTTAAGCAAAAAATGCTCTCGAAACTAGGATTGTAAGATGTTGATTCTCAAATAGTTGCTCTGGCATGCCCCACAATTATTGATACCGTTCAGCCCTAATTTCGACGGATCTTCATTGAAGAGGATCATTATCATCAACAAAAATTTGCCGAATTCTAAGGTAAGTTGAGACACATTGAAATGATTCTTTATAATGTCGTCTTTGTCCTGAAGAAATAATAACTAAAGTTCTGCAAAATTCAAGTGCTCTGTAATACGGATTAATAATAATTACTCAGAAAATGTGTACCTCTCATGGTAACTGGAGTATAATGTGCATGCTCATATTAATACATTCACATATTACTTCCCAAAAATAACAACATTGTCTGAGAATGAATGTTATAATCTTCTAGGGCATGTAGATGGATGGGAAATTATCACTTTTCAACAATGAACTTATAGTGGGAAATTTCATCTAACGAAGTTTGATATGTAACATTTACCCTTAAGTGTAGGCAACTACAAATCAGCTTGACAGGAAAACTACAAAAATGCTTTGAAGGAAATTTCATGTGCCTACCGAACATGCGACTGCTTGCACCTACCGTGCTTATGAGGTTATCTAAACGTGAGAGGTAAATGTCACATATATAAATGCATATATCTCCATTCTGCCTCTGGAATGGTTCATGGGCAGCGTACTGGCTTCCCGTGCTGTGGTCCCGGGTTCGATTTCCGTTCGAGACAAAATAGGGTTGTAGCTTTCCTTTAAAAATCGTTCCAGTTTCTGTAGCTACGTGACGAAGAAAAGCTCAAGGAGGCGGATCTCGCTAGCCACGGTGAAGAGAATAAGTCATTTTCCCCTCATGTCGCTCTTACCCCCAAGCATGGGAATTCAACTAGGCCCAGGCATGGGGGACACCGGCAGCTGGCCGGAGAATTCGAACTACCGACCCAATAACGCCAAATTCATACATACATATCTCTATTCTATGAAATTTCCCATTTGGGTAAAAGGGACCTTTTCGCCCCATCTACATGACTCACGAGTTTGTAATATTTATTCTAAGTCATCCTGTATATCTAATTTTGTATTATTGAGGAATCAGAAATTCCCCAGGAGAAACTCGTTTCATCGCGTAGTATGCATTCGCGTGGGTGTAGATGAAGTCATGCGTGTCGCGTACGTGTTTGGTGCCGAGGAGGAGGGCGCGTAGGCGTGGCAAGTGCGTGAAGGCGCCCGCTCGCAGCGCCGCCAGCGGGCTGCCGGCCAAGTTGAGGCAGCGCAGGGCGGGCATGGAGGCCAGCGCCCCCTCGCCCAGCGCCCGCACGCCGCTCTCTGCCGCGTCCACGCGCGCCAGTCGCGCCAGCGGGCTGCCCTCCTGCAACACAGCGCACACCGGCACTTAAACTCTCCTGCAACACAGCGCGCCCAGACACTTAAACTCTCCTGCAACACAGCGCACACACACTTAAACTCTCCTGCAACACAGCGCACACAGGCATTTAAACTCTCCTGCAACACAGCGCACTCAGGCACTTATGCCCTCCTGTAACACAGCACATACAGATACTTATGCCCACTTGCAACACAGAGCACACACACACACACACACACACACACACACACACACACACACACACACACACACACACTCTTATGCCCTCCTTCAACACATCTAACACAGACACTTAAGCCCTCCTGCGACACAGCGCACACAGATACTTATGTCCTCCTGCGACACAGGGCACACATACACTTATGTCCTCCTGCAACACAGCACACACAGACACTTATGCCCTCCTGCAACACAGCGCACACACACAGCTATACCTGTGTCAAACCGGATGACAAGCAAAAATAGAGTTCGCATTTGAAACGTGTTCGTCTTTATTTTGATATTGCCATAAGGCTTCTTTCGCCAAAACACTTTAATGACAACATTCAAAAAATTACAGATGAGGCGTTTGAGCGTAAATAATATTAATTGACATTTCTTGTTAGAGAGGAAAATGCAATATAATATTATCATCTACATGAAATAAGCTTTGCAAGCCATAACTTAAAAAAATTCAGGATATCAGACTATCAACCACAATTAGTAGGCATTATAAATCTAATATGCGGAATTTTTTTATAATTTTAATGTTCGGATTATGTATTTCCGTGTGTGACGTAGTTATTCATGTGCTAATTTGTTAATTCAATGTTAATTTGTAGAGCCACTTATGATGGTAAAAAGTTCCCGAAATATGTGTATGGCTAAATTTCCTGCATAGTAAATTTATATTGTCTTCTAATTGTGGTTGATACCTCTGGTATCCTGAAATTTTAATCAAGGACTAACATAATATATCTGCTGCCACTACAGAATTTATCATAACTTACAAGTGAAATTTAGTGTCATTTTTAAAATCTCTTGGAATAAGGAGAGAGCCATGCTGAAAGAAACAATCTTAAAAATGAGATGAACGAGACTCAGGACTACCAGTACCCAGAACTAATGTCATTCTTAAAATAAATAATCCTAATATCTTCCAAAATGTTATTCGATATCATTTATAGCCCAATTGCCTGAACTGTAAACAATTAAAAAAGAGGGCTATTTTACATTTTGCTATATTTTATTATATACTTTTATGTACTACACTATTTACATTTATTCTTGACTGAGTCTTTAGGGTTATCAGAGGTTAAAAACTGAAAGAGAACATTTATTTAAGTAAAATTAAATATGTTTTTGGAAAAATATGAATTATGACAGAGACAATTTTCTGTCGTAATTTCAAACTGTGTATCGGGACTTAACATGTGAAATTTCGGTTGCTGAGATTGAGTTATATCAAAGAGTTTATCCTGCTTCCCGACAATCATCGTATTGATGTTTTCGAATACCAAGCTTGTCGCAATTCAAGTATCACATCATATTAGAGAGTTAAAGCACGGCGTGACGTCACAACAATCCACATCAATATTCACACGAAAACCCAAGTACAAACTCCCTACCCTTACTTGCGACTTCGTTGACCTACCTCCTGTCCTAGGGTGAGAGTCTCCAAGGGACAGCGCGAGACGTCCAGCGCCTCCAGGCTGTCGGTGTCTCTGTCTACGAAAACCCAAGTACAAACTCCCTACTCTTACTTGCCACTTCGTTGACCTACCTCCTGTCCTAGGGTGAGAGTCTCCAAGGGACAGCGCGAGACGTCCAGCGCCTCCAGGCTGTCGATGTCTCTGTCTACGAAAACCCAAGTACAAACTCCCTACTCTTACTTGCCACTTCGTTGACCTACCTCCTGTCCTAGGGTGAGAGTCTCCAAGGGACAGCGCGAGACGTCCAGCGCCTCCAGGCTGTCGGTGTCTCTGTCTACGAAAACCCAAGTACAAACTCCCTACTCTTACTTGCCACTTCGTTGACCTACCTCCTGTCCTAGGGTGAGAGTCTCCAAGGGACAGCGCGAGACGTCCAGCGCCTCCAGGCTGTCGGTGTCTCTGTCTACGAAAACCCAAGTACAAACTCCCTACTCTTACTTGCCACTTCGTTGACCTACCTCGTGTCCTAGGGTGAGAGTCTCCAAGGGACAGCGCGAGACGTCCAGCGCCTCCAGGCTGTCGGTGTCTCTGTCTACGAAAACCCAAGTACAAACTCCCTACTCTTACTTGACTTCGTTGACCTACCTCCTGTCCTAGGGTGAGAGTCTCCAAGGGACAGCGCGAGACGTCCAGCGCCTCAGGCTGTCGGTGTCTCTGTCTACGAGGTGACTAAGGCTCCGTACGAAAACTCAAGCGACTTCGTTGACCTACCTCCTGTCCTAGGGTGAGAGTCTCCAAGGGACAGCGCGAGACGTCCAGCGCCTCCAGGCTGTCGGTGTCTCTGTCTACGAAAACCCAAGTACAAACTCCCTACTCTTACTTGCCACTTCGTTGACCTACCTCGTGTCCTAGGGTGAGAGTCTCCAAGGGACAGCGCGAGACGTCCAGCGCCTCCAGGCTGTCGGTGTCTCTGTCTACGAAAACCCAAGTACAAACTCCCTACTCTTACTTGCCACTTCGTTGACCTACCTCCTGTCCTAAGGAAGGGTCTCCAAGGGACAGCGCGAGACGTCCAGCGCCAACAGGCTGTCGGCGTCTCTGTCTACGAAAACTCAAGTACAGACTCCCTACCCTTACTTGCGACTTCGTTGACCTACCTCGTGTCCTAGGGTGAGAGTCTCCAAGGGACAGCGCGAGACGTCCAGCGCCTCCAGGCTGTCGGCGTCTCTGTCTACGAAAACTCAAGTACAGACTCCCTACCCTTACTTGCGACTTCGTTGACCTACCTCGTGTCCTAGGGTGAGGGTCTCCAGGGGACAGCGCGAGACGTCCAGCGCCTCCAGGCTGTCGGTGTCTCGGAACAGACCCTGCGGCAGCTTCGACAGTGGGTTGCGCGACAGGTCCAGCTTCTCCAGCGAAGGGAGGTTCGTAAAGGTGTCGGCCGACAGGGAGAGGATACCGTTGTTGGCCAGCGACAGTTCCCTCAGTCGCTTGCACTTGCGAAAGTATTTTTCCGGGATGGATTTAATGCCGTTGCTTCCCAAGTTGAGCTTTTCCAAGGAAGTCAGGCGCTTAATTAGGCCAGGGATAATGGTGAGTTCGTTCTTGCTGAGATCTAGAGAGATAAGATTCTGGTCCGAGAATACTTTTCCGGGTATAGTTGTTAGTTCGTTACCACGCAGATTTACGTGTTCCAGCATTGTCAGACCTTCAAAAGCACCCTACGGAAAAGGAAAATATGAGTTTTAATTATAGCACAAAAATGGACTTCTCGGAACAGTTAGTTTCTTTATTGTACACTTAAGTGTAATACGCCAAAGGAAATTGTGTCTATCAATTTACAATTGCGTGAAAATTTACAATGGTGGGAAATTCTATTATGAATTTCAAAAAATAATTGATTATGAAAGGTATGATGTGAGACCAAAAACGTCAAATCACATATTAAATTTTATTGTGAAGTATTGCGTAGTCCCCGATAAATTCAAGATATTGTCGTCAAAGTGATGTTACTTGTGATTTAATAATTACGCCCATTTTAGCATAATATACATTTCTTATATTTGGTTAATGGTGTAAAATGTTTCCAAATAGCATTATGTGCTAATTATTTCAAATGACAAATAGAAGATTAAAATTAACTCCTAAAGAGTATTATAGACAACTACTAATGCAATTGAATATTGGGTGTCAATCAGAATTTCGATTACTTTTTTCTTGTTAATAGAATTATTAATAAAATAGAACTTATTAAACAAATTTAATGCCACAGAAAAGGAAATAAGGCATCTGCAAATAGAACACAAAAATTACAGAACGGCTTGCAATGACAAGTAGATGAAGTGAAGACTGTATGACGAGTAAGCATCTGAGTCTCTCAAACTGATCTTAAAACACTCTCATAGAAGATACCAATTATTTCAAGCTCTAACAGATCTAATTTGATGACTACTTCTTTGAAATTTAATTCTTCAATACATTTTAATAAAAAAAATAAATGTTCACACAATTCCAGAATGAATAATATGATCGGAAACCTTCTTCAAGGAATGATGAGACCTTAATCTCGAAACGACGTCATGTAACGGTGAAAAATGCTAAAAAAAGATCATGTCAAGGATAACGGAAGGAATTATGAAGGAAAAGAGGATAATTGGAACCACTCATTAAACATCTCCCCTTTCAGTTCATGTAAAATTGCTTCAGGACCATTCAAGTTTCGTTGAAGAGACAGGCTTTTTGAAGAGTTATATTAGGAATCAAAACTGTGTATGTTATGTAAGTTTTTAGATTTTATTGCGTTGAAACTTACGTTTGCTCGGCGTTCTATTTAAAATTCTGTTAGGTTGCGAAGGCAAACAGGTTGCGGCACAGAGTACTGTTAAACAGCCGTGAAAGGTTGCCGAGTTATTAAAGCTTATTTATTCTTACCTACTGCTCAGAATTTTATACACTGCTGAACAGCGAGAAACATAGATATCAAGCAGTTTGCCCGGACCACCCACATGAAACAACGAATTTCGTTCTAAGTAGGGGTCCATCAGAATATTACATAGGGAGCTAAAGGCGCCTTACCGCTAGGATTGAATGCAATTGCAACGACGTTCAAAACAGAGAAGAGATTATATGAGAAGTATTGCATACTTATTGCAAGCTCAGAAATCATTTTTTAATTGAAAAATGTTAAATTAGAAAATACGAATGGAAGTACTTCTTAAAAGAGTGTAAAATTAATGTAATTCGCCCGGTTGATGCTAATATAAATACAGATGTGAATACATTTTTCAAGAAACTTTAAGGGGGCGGAGAGCGAATACCGGAAAAAACGTAATAGAAGTCACTTAAAGTGTTGGAGATAAAGGCAAAATATTAAAAATGGCAGGTGCGAGACAAAATGGGAAAAGAGAACGCTCAGACCGTAACGCATTGCGGATTCGCCAACGGCATTCAACCCTTTAGCTTTTTCATGTTTCTTGCTCCCCGGTATTAGTAACAGATATTTTTCATGGTGCTCCTGCAGCCCCGCAGTGGCCTACTCAGAGCCAGGCAACGGGCGCGCGCTCCAGGAGTTAGAAACGTGATGGGTCAGAGGCTCAATGCTCTAGAAAGTATTTTAGAGGGGAGAAGCAATTACAGTTCAAACCCCCCTCATAAGTGCGTTCACGAAACATGACACTATCTTTGATTGATGTATCCAAGCGAACTGCTTGGTCATTAGTCCAGTTGGTCTAGTGAATGTTTTATCGCTGTAGATGGCGGTTTTCCTCGCTCATTGCATGATGAGTTCTAACGACGACCTATGCATCGGCTTGCGAAGGATACCACCTCCAGGTATCTCCCACCAACAGTGCACCGCTCTGTTAAGGACAAGTTTCCTGACTAGTCTCCTGATATGCGAATATTGTAAGCGTGAGAGAGTAAGGAGAGAGTATAAGACATGAAAGATAATGGAAAGATCGCGCGCGGTCCGTGGCCCGTTTGGTGGGGTGCTGCTCCGACATTCGCCATATGTTAATCGGAGAAATCACGGAAATATTCCAACCAGATCAGCAGGACGCTAGAATTGTCCGCGAGACAGCGGCTGAATTCGACCTAGCCGCTTAGGTACAGTCGAAAATCCGCCACCGTCGGGACTCGAACTTCGACTCCCGGTCAAAGATGTTGCAAAGCCTGCGGCAATGCTTGTTTTGAGAGCGTATGTTTCCTCGGTGGGAGTTACTAGCCACTTGGCTGACCGAGAGACGCGGAGTCAGGTGCCAACGTTTCAGTCGCAATTCTGCAACCTTAGCATTTTGCCTCATGGAAGGTCGCATAAATGGCGGACGAAATGTTGACACATGTGACTAGGACGCGGACAACCAAGAAGCTTTTGATTGATTGATTTTTTTCGTGCTTCTGGGCGCGTCAACTGCTTTGGTCGTTAGTCCCGTTAGTGTAGTGCATGTATTTTTTCTCTGGAGATGGCGGTGATCTTCCCCCGCTGGATGGCGAGATCCGGCGCCGACCTACCGTCGGCTAGTGGGGTTTTCCCCTAACCAGGACTCTCCCACCAGCGGGGCACCGCCCCAGCCGGGACAAGCTCTAAGCTCCCGACCAGTTTCCCGGAATATGTGGTAGTGTAGTGCATGTTAGGGTAAGTGTGTGTGTAAGGGGAGAGGATAGGACAAGGAAGAGGAAGGACAGATCGCGCGCGGTCCGTGGCCCGTTTGTTAGGGTACTGCTCCGGCATTCGGCTGGTGTTGATCGGAGAAACCACGGAAAACTATCATTCAGAGGAGCCGGCCGCTAGAATTCTCCTCCAGACAGCGACTGAATTCGACCTAGCTGAAAAGCTAGTGTCGAAAATCCTGCGGCTGTCAGGACTCGAACCCAGGACCTCCCGGTCAGAAGCGCTGCAGTGACATCAGTTGATGCACTGAGCTGCCGCTCCCGTTACCAAGAAGCTACTAACGCTTGTTTCGTTTGCATTGTTTTGAATATATGTAGTAAAATTCCAAAATAATGTTGGATTCGGTGGATTCCTAGCTCAGGGGTGCCCCCTCCCCTGGACCCACCACTCGACTCCGTTCTTACCCAAACACAGAGAGCATCACGTACCTGCGGCAGCTCAGTCAGGCCAGTGAAGCCCAGATCGAGCAGCCGGAGGGCGGTGAGTCCGGCGAAGAGCCGGGGCGCCAACTCGCGCAGCGGGTTGCGCGCCAAGTAGAGCTCCCGGAGGCGCGCCAGCCCGAAGAAGGCGCCGCCGGGCAGCGCGCGCAGCTCGTTGCGCGCCAGGTCCAGCTCCTCGAGCAGGCCGCACCGGCGCAGCGGCCCGTCCAGCGCGGCGAGGGCGTTGCGCGGCGCGTGCAGGCGGCGCAGCGCGCAGGGCTCCGGCAGGAAGCGCAGGTGGCGCAGGCGGTTGCCGCCCGCGCGCAGCACCTCGAGCGCGGACAGCGCGCGCAGCTCCTCGCCGCCCTCGGAGGACGAGATGTTGTTGGACGACACGTCCAGCACCACCAGCAGCGGGTTGAGCTGCGCCGCCGACGGCAGCGACGTCAGGTGGTTGCGCGACGCGTTCACCTGCGACAGGGTGACACTTTCTCGCTACCGCTTGCGCAGTAGAATGTTGCCGGCACAGGACCCTGGTAACTAAAAAGTCAATAAATAGACTTGCTAAATATAGAAAAAAATTCTAACTCGTGGTGTAGGCAAAATCCTCGTGGGTCCTTGATACCGAGAAATTGAATAACAGCCAAACGTCCGTCTGTCCGTTGGTCTGTCCGTTGGTCTGTCCGTTGGTCTGTCCGTTGGTCTGTCCGTTGGTCTGTCCGTTGGTCTGTCCGTTGGTCTGTCCGTTGATCTGTCCGTTGGTCTGTCCGTTGGTCTGTCCGTTGGTCTGTCCGTTGGTCTGTCCGTTGTCCGTCGGTCTGTCCGTCCGTCGGTCTGTCCGTCCGTCGGTCTGTCCGTCGGTCGGTCTGTCCGTCGGTCGGTCTGTCCGTCGGTCGGTCTGTCCGTCGGCCCGACAGTCTTCCGTCTGTAAACAACGCTAGTGGCTTAACCTTTTAGTCGATTTTCTCCAACAATGATATTCCCCAATCGATCTGACTGATGTCGTGGCCTCTTGAATTTAATCCGAAATTTTAAATGTCGAGGGAACTTTACATTAAGCCTCTGGGATGTTTTCAAAATTTTCAAAAAAAAATTAGCTCCATCGTTTTTTTATTAATTTTTTGTTGGATGGTGTGAAGGACATTCAAGAGAATAGTGCAAGTATCATTTTCGTTGAAAACTGATATTTAAAAATTGCAAGAATTCAGCGTCTTCCTACAACTACAATTATCAATATAGATATTTTTCCCTTAATGAGATTTTTTCCTTGAAGATAGATTTTGAAATAAGGTCAGGTTCATTTTTTCGAAAAATTGAGTACTTTTTGCGAAGTTTTGCGTGAAGTACGTGCGAGAAAGTGCGTGCTGTTTAAGCTTGATTAGTGATTCCGGGCGCGGCAATGGCTAAGGTCATTTGTCCCGTAAGTGTAGATCACGTTTCTATCGCTAGAGATGCTGGTGGTGATCTTCGCCCCTGGCGGCGAGATCCGGCGCCAATCTACCCGGCGGCTTCCGGGGTTTTCCCTAACCAGGTATCTCAAGCGCGTATCAAGTGCCCTGGCGCTAGAGCTGAGCTGTTTAATTGTATTAAATGGGATATGTTTATGATAATACTAGAAAGACTTATGTACTTTGGGACCGGGAGCGGTAGCTCAGTGCATCAACTGATGTCATTGCTGCGCCTCTGACCGGGAGGTCCTATATTCGAGTCCTGACGGCGGCAGGATTTTCGACACTAGCTCTTCAGCTAGGTCGAATTCATTCGCTCTATGAAGGAGAATTCTAGCGGCCAGCTGCTCTGATCGGTAGTTTTTCATGGTTTCTCCGATCAACACCAGGCGAATGCCGGAGCAGTACCCTAAGAAACGGGCCACGGACCGCGCGCGATCTGCCCTTCCTCTTCCTTGTCCTATCTTCTCCCCTTACACACACACACTAACATCCACTACACTACCACATATTCCGGGAGACCGGTCGGGAGCTTAGAACTTGTCCCGGCTGGGGCGGTGCCCCGCTGGTGGGAGATACCTGGTTCGGGGGAAACCCCACTAGCCGCCGGTAGGTCGGCGCCGGATCTCGCCATCCAGCGGGGGAAGATCATCGACATCTCCCGAGAAACAACGTGCACTACACTAACGGGACTAATGACCAAAGCCGTTGCTGCGCCCGGAAACACGAAATAATCAATCAATCAATTATGTACTTTGGCAATGTTTGGTTATTAAATATTTTCAGGAACATGAGTGTGGAATCAGAAACCAAATAAGCAAAATCGTATGGTCAAACAACCGCATTGAAACAATCATCGCTAAGACAACACATCTTATTGACTTTATAATCTTCATTGACTAAAGAGATGGCAAGCAATGGTCTGAAATTAGCTTGTAATCACATATTTCAGTATTCAATTGAACAAGTCTACTCTATTTAGTATTCAGATATTTGAATCAATTATTAACTAGACAAATCAAACTATCAACTTATTTTCATTTTATATCATGGTTATTCATTTAATAAAATTATTAATTGTCGAGTGATAACTTTTAACTTAATTCTTGAATGAAAGTGATTTATTATTGAAAAACATTTTGTTCTAACTATAAGTCACAATTTACAAATGTTGCAATAAATTGCCGATTAATATTCTAACCCGTTGAAAAGTTAACAGAAGTGTGTGGTAAATTAATTTATTTTATCCCTCCTCATAGCGCTTAACAAAGTCTGCTCAAATGAGCGGTCATTTTGGCGTGCCCTGGCCCAGCGCTTGTTTGCGGGCCACCGGTGTAGCCCCTTCCGTGTTGAGTCAGCCCGATGGCAGAGGAAGGTAGGCGATCGGGCGTGATCGGTCGTAGTCTAGTGAAAATCGAGTGGCAGGCAGGACATGGCAGCGGGTCACCGCGGGAACTCTTTTCCAATTCGTGCATTTAAGCAACGCTTTGCTACAGAACCTAGATGCAGAGAGTAACGCCTCCAATTGTATCACCTATTTCGCCACTTGGTATCCAGATGTCAGAGGATTTCGAACACCACGGAAATGTGTGAGTTGGGAACAACCAATCTATCTACTAACATTAATCTTACCCGACCGAAAATCTAACCGCGCGGGTCGCGTCATGGAAAGAGAGCACGCTGACCAATGGTCTAAACTGCCGACCAATGAGCGCGAAAACCAATCTACCCCAAACAAAAGTTAATTAATTCAAACATCTTTGTAGTGCTTTCTAGTGTTGCCATTTCTCCTCAACTGTGGTTTTCTGCCTGGCGTGGCGATCGGGAGGGAATATAAATGGCGGGGTCCGTTCAGGTTCTCTACTCCGTATCTAGAGGGATTGCATCATGCGCCACTGCAAACAGGGCGCTTTGCATTCTCGAGTGAAGTTGAAACCAACGGTGTGAGACGAATCTAAACGATAAAAATCTAAAATAATGGCGTATTGTAACTATTTGAAGCAAAACAAAAGTGTTAAATTTTATTTTGTTACGGTTTGAGAAGAAACGAAAATATTGTAGTTACGTATTGAAACGAAACTGAACTAAAATGTTCTTTTCCATATTTTTCATTTCACAAAAATAACCGAAGAAAAAATGTTTTCTTCTTTAAGGCTGTTTTAGTTGTGATGTTTTGTCACATTTTGCTGTATATCCTTCATCGTTGGAACAAGTTGATCTAAATAGCGTAGACACGAGTCGCAGCCTTTGCGTTGTGGATTCGAATACCGCATAATGCATGAATGCTTTTGCCTTGTCATTGGCGCAGCGAGTGAAGACAAACTGTTGTTGGTCCATTATTGGTAACCAAATTTCGTTCTTTGTAGTTTTGTAAATTTATGGACTTAGATGTAACAGATATGAATTTTAATTACTTATGAACAAAAGTTAGAATTTTAGAATACAACTTTTGCATAAGAATCCTCCTTAAGAATGCCATGAGTGTCTCAAAAGAAGATAATAAAACCAATTAATTAAATATATAGCAGAACTGAACTATGCAAATGTTCCAAAACGTAACCAAGCGAAGAGAAAAATGAGCATTCTTTCCGAAAAAATGGTATGTTTCGTTCAAAGCCTACAATCCTGCAAGTGACTTTCTTGTGAATAGTTTGACAGACTATTATAACATTGATAATAATAAAAAACAATCAAATAACAATAGTGGCGCACTCAGGATGGACGGGGGGGGTCATGGGGTTTCAGTCCCCCCCTAGAAGCCAATGACACTTATTGAGAAATATAGTTTTAATAATTTTCTTTATTAACGAAAGTCATTTAATATATCAATTGTATACTACGTTATGAATATGAATTATCAGTCAACAAATACAAATACACTATGTTCAGAATAAGTAAAACATTCTTTACAAGAAAACATTAAGTCAGCTGGTCACAGCAGCCTCCCTCAACAAAAATCCTGGATGCGCCTGATACAGAAACGTATTATAAACGTATAATATAAAGAATGTGAAGTTCTAAATTAAAATGAAGACAATTACACACGTTTCACGTTCCCCTAAGTTATTTTTTTACCTGATATGTTTGCTTGTGATATGCCAGTTGATTCTGACATACCTCTTTACTAAGAAACAATTTTTTTGTAGATTCGCGACGATGTTAATAACAAACATCGTCCCCATCCGAAATGTATCCTTTCTTATTTAGTTTTCCTCTCTCATGTTGCGGTTAAATAAATAAATAGTAAATAATGAAAGTGTCCTTAATATTAAATACTAACTGAAGTTTCAAAACTACAAAGAACTAAATTTTGTTTCCAATAATGGACAAAAAACAGTTTGACTTTACTGCGCCAATGAAGGCGCAATGAAGGGCGCCAATGAAGGGCAAGTTGAAACCATACTCTTAATCGAATTATCTATCTATGAGTTCTCTGTACTTCTGAATAATTTTGAATTCACATAGCAAACTTGAAATGAAGCTTACCTCTACAGCAAAGGGACTGAGACAATCCGGCAACGCTTCCAACCTCTTCCCGTGCAAGTCGACCTTCTTGGTCTGCGAGTCGCAGAACTCCTTGGCGTCCATGAGCGGCTTCCAGTGCATTCCCAGCGCCTCCCCGCCCTCATCCCTTTCGGGGGGTTCCAGCACCCCGTTCTCGCCACACGTGCAGCACGGGTATACCTTGCGAGCGCCCGCAGCGGCCAACAGGGCGCACAGCACCCAGACGAGATGAAGGGACGAGGCCATGGCTGCGGCGGCAGTGGACTGCCCGCGGGGAGGCTCCAGGGATGGCGGCGGCGGAGCCGATGGAGGCAGAGCCGGAAGGCTGTATCTCGCTCGCGAGGAAGCGTCTATCTGCGCGACACCCACCGCCCGCGGAAGGAGGCGGCAGCTCGCGAGCAACCAAATGGGGGCGGTGATTCAAGGATCCAAGGATGTTGGGGAGCTGTTGTTCGTTTCTGCTCCAGTTACATCACAGCTTTGTCGTTTTGTTTGGCAGAAAACGCATGTTTTTTGCATCATCTTAGGATCAGGTTTCATCGCAACTTCACAATTCTACCATTTTTTTATTTTTTTTTATTTTTATGGGATGAGGTGCTCTGGGTATCAACTGCAATGCAGTACCTCTGATCGGGAAGTCCTAGGTTTGAGTCCCGACGGTGACAGGTTTTTCGACACAGCTAGGTCGAATTCAGGTGCTGTCTGGAGGAGAATTCTAGCGGCCGGCTGCTCTGATCAGTAGTTTTCCGTGGTTTCTCCGATCAACACCAGACGAATGCCGGAGCAGTACCCTACCAAACGGGCCACGGCCCGCGCGCGATCTGTCCTTCCTCTTCCTTGTCCTATCCTCTCCCCTTAAACACACACTTACACTAACATGCACTACACTACCACACATGCCGGGAGACCGATCGGGAGCTTAGAGCTGTCCCGAATGGGTCAGTGCCCCGCTGGTGGGAGATACCTGATTGGGGAAAACCCCGCTAGCCTATAGGTAGGTCGGTACCGCATCGCGCCATCTAGCGGGGGACGAACACTGCCACTTCCCGCGATGAATTCATGCACAACACTTACGGGACTAATGACCTTACCGTTAAAGAGCCCTACTCAATCAATTTTATTATTTTACGTTTGTTCGAAAACTGTATTCTGCGTATCTTTAATCCATGTTTTCTTTTGGTCATCTTCAGACGTATATATACTAGCCTTGTCCGCAAACTTCTCTCACTTTTCTGTCGTGGAAGTCTGTACTTCTCATGAGGCATTATAGCCATTACGAACTTAAGGATCTCGGCTGATAAGGGCATGCCTATTTACTCATATTTTTCATCGTAGATCCTCGCCATTCTTTTTTTTAATTTAAGGTCGCATCAACATCTAGGTCCTTAGCGACCACTATTAGAATTAACGTTATGGTAACTGTGAAGATGAAATGATATGGTGAGGATAAGGGGTGAAAGGACGAACACAAATCCAACTATGCCCGAGGCGGGACTCGAACCCGCGACCCTTCGGTCCGAGATTCGCCGTTCTTTATTTTATGATCTTTTGTCCCCTCTCCATTCGCATCAGTATCATTCCGTGATATTAAGGGTTAACGGACATCATGATAGCTTCAATTAATCTCTGTGAGAATTTCTCCCATATTTTCAACAAATCGTCCCGTAAAATGCACGACTCTGGAGTTGTTAATCTCACGGAAGTTGCAGCTCATCAAAGAGTTTCCGCTTTAGGACGCTTTTTTCTTAAAAATTTTCACAATCCCGCAGCAAAAACTTCCTTCATTATTAACGAACGAATATTAAATGCATTTAGCGGAAGCGAACTACTTTTTCGCAGAGATTATACAACGGTGTTCTAAATACATCGTTGTTAATAACTTCGGGACGTCGTCATTATGCGCATCCTCTGGCTAAGTGAAGGACGATCAACGCAGATAGGCAAGCGAGGATGCGTATGCTTCCGTTTTCCTTGTACCACTAGAGTTGCCAGTAAAGAACTGAAGATGTCACATTCACATGTCACTTCTGGAGTAACAAATTGTGTATTTTGATAATTTTTCTTGGCTTTTGGAAAGTTTTGAAGCAGAAGTAAATTCTTACTCAAATATATTAGATATTTTGTATGATAGTGTGTGGCATTACGATTCATCGAAAGTCACCATTTTCATTTTTTAAACATATTTCGATGTTTAGAATTAGTTATTTTTTAATTTTTGCAATATTTCATTAAATTCTTAACATGATGAAAACATCTTTCTCAAATATAAAGAGCATTTCATAAAATATTTTGTTGAGATATGATAACTAATATATGAAAAATCTGCTGTTTAAATTCTACTCTTCAAATTCTTGAAGCACTCAGAAAAAATATTAACAATATTACAAATATTAAATTACCCTAACAAGAAGTTATCCCAAATGTACTTAGTTATGCACATTTGTGTTTTACTTTCTTCCTGTTGACTGAATCGTGTTCATATTAACTCATAACATGTTATTTCTGCTATTCACACATTCAATTTGCAAAAAGTATTTCTTCATTATTTAAATGTTTCTGTACTGCTTTTCCTCATTTGCCCTCTTACATATCGCCACAATACTCTGTGTTCCCATCGTTTACAGCGTCATGACAGTCATTTTATCATCTCTCCCCTCTATTCTCTTTAACTATCTCTCATACATGTATTTTTCCGTTCTCTCCCTTACCAATCACCGCTCCAGCATGCTTGCAAGCATCATCGCGCAGTACCACAGTATATGTGTTATTCAGTAGCGCAGCTCCGGGTTAAATGCCTTATGACTAGAGACCGGATTTTTATGTAATTACGTATTTTTTGTCTTTCTACTTACCGTTTTCAAATTTGTAAACTGGGTGAATTGGCCCCGTCCTAACACAATATTTAATTTTTTCGTTACATATTTTTGCATATTTGGAACTATATTACATATTTTACATATTTTGGTATTTTCACAAAATAGTTTTTATTATATATATTTTTTAAAATTGTATTACGTATTTTCTATGAAAAGAAATATCTTTAACAAAATCAGCACTTTTTCCTACATTACTGCGTGCTGTCTCCTCCTGCTTCCCAATATGAAGACGCGTGGTGTTCTCACAGTCCCATGCGTCTGCTCCATTTATCTCAGGGGCGAAAATTCCGCGTCAGGAACTGACCCGACTCATCTTCACGCGTGAAAAGTATCACTCACGCCGCGGTTCGTGACCTTTCACCTTAATTTTGGAGAAACATTGGCGAACACTGACGTTCAACATTCAATGAGTGTACTTCACTTTGCAGAAATGTTTGCTGGTCATAGATATCGCTAGTTTGTACGATGTCTTCTACTGCGTCTAGTCTGGCTGCAAAACTACAGTCCTGAATAGCAACAGATGAACCTTTTACTACCGATGGGAAAGTTGTATGCTGAAAAGAAGTGCACATTAATTTATGCTCTCCAAATGATATCTAAGAAGTTTGTATTATTTTTAAAATTTGTTTAGGACTTTCTTATAAATGTAATTTCGTATTACGAAAATGTATTTTATAGTAAGTTAATTTTAATATTACATATTTTATCTGGTTTTACATATTTATTACATATTCTTAATGTTTTCATTACATATTTATGTACATATATTGACGTTTCACACTATAAATTTTTCCGGTCTCTACTTATGACGTGTTTGTCAGCGACGCTAGCGATTCGCAGGACGACCCAGGAACACTACGCCGATTACATTCGATGCTACCTACTTCCTAATAAAGCTCCGTTCTGCTAAACATGTCCCCAAATTTTTTTTAAAATTTATTTTCATTTACTTATGCATGTAACTAAAATATATGAAGTAGACGTTTTGAACAGTTTTGCAGGAAATAAATTATTTAAAACTAATGAATATTGTTCATTGAAAGTGAATAATGGATTCATGGGGAAGAACAACTATTTCTTTACTTTTCATAAAAATATCTAGAAATGTAAGTAATCTAAGTAGTAAATAGGGGTATCGAGAGTGTAAAAACATTTCTGTTGTGCTTTTGAACAACTTTCCGTCTTTCCTATGTAGGTCTACTGGAAAAGTTAAAAAAAGTCATCAGGGTTCTTTCCTTTTTTATTGCTGCATTTAAATGAAGAAAGTGCGCTCATTTCGAAATTCTTATTGCTATTAAAGTGTTAACTGCAAAAGTATATGTATCCTTTTGGTGCTAATCAAATGTGTTCCGGTACACGTCAAATGTGGGGTTAAAACTTTATTTCTATGTACTTTTACGTGCTATTTAATGACTTGCTTTTGAAATACTAAGAATATAAAACAAAGAGATCAAGAACCAACACGAATTACGTTTCAAGGTTGGTTGGTTGTTTTTTTCGTGTTTCAGGGCGCGTCAAATGCTTTGGTCATTAGTCCCGTTAGTGAAGTCCATGTTTTTCTCAGGAGATGGCGGTGATCTTCCCCGCTGGAAGGCGAGATCGGGCGCCGACCTACCGTCGGCTAGTGGGGTTTCCCCCTAACCAGGACTCTCCCACCAGCGAGGCACCGCCCCAGCCGGGACAAGCTCTAAGCTCCCGACCGGTCTCCCAGAATATGTGGTAGTGTAGTGCATGTGAGTTTAAGTGTGTGTGTGTGTGTAAGGGGAGAGGATAGGACAAGGAGGAGGAAGGAAAGATCGCGCGCGGGCCGTGGCCCGTTTGTTAGGGTACTGCTCCGGCATTCGCCTGGTGTTGATCGGAGAAACCACGAATTACGTTTCAAGTTTTTACCAGTACTTAATAAATGAAATATCACAAACAAATCCGTACAGTTAAATAGCAGCTATCTGCACGTTTACTTGGTCTCTACCAGAAACACTAGCTGTATGAGCGCACTAGCTAGAAACCGGGCTGAGCTGCCCTACTGTATTGATACGTATACTGTGGTTTTACTTTATTCTCACGTGTTCTCATTCACTCCCTGTCCGCGCGTACCCGCCTTCCCTGAACCAAGGCCACCCGCGCGGCGGGTGGCGCTGTGCGTAATTAATGGCGCTGGAGGCGCAGGGGGTGAGGCGCGATAACGCTCGGGTCGCCCGCAGGAAGCCGCAAAGCGCCGGGCGCCACGCGCGTAACGAGCCGTGCGCGGCGCCAGCGCTAACGAGGCCTCTACCTGCGCCAGGGACACCGCGCGCGCCTATCACTCATCGCCCTGCATCACCCCCCGCCCACGCCCGCGAACCTCTCAGGCAAACCATCACGCTCTGCTCTGTGCGACCACTGCTCCCCGCCCCGCGCCGCGCCGCACTCGCCCACGCCCCTTCGCTTTTAACACCTGCACGCGGATCTCTCAGGCAAGCCACCACGCTCTGCTCTGTGCGACCACTGCTCCCCGCCCCGCGCCACGCCGCACTCGCCCACGCCCCTTCTCTTTTAACACCCGCCCGCGGATCTCTCAGGCAAGCCGCCACGCTCTGACCGGGAGCGGTAGCTCAGTGCGTCGACTGATGCCACGGCAGCGCCTCTGACTGGGAGGTCCTAGGTTCGAGTCCTGATGGTAGCAGGATTTTCGACATTAGATTTTCAGCTAGGTCGAATTCAGTCGCTGTCTGGAGGAGAATTCTAGCGGCCTACTGCTCTGATCGGTAGTTTTCCGTGGTTTCTCCGATCAACACGAGGCGAATGCGGGAACAGTACCCTAACAAACAGGCAACGGACCGCACGTGATCTTTCCATCCTCTACCGTGTACTTACACTAACATGCAGTACACTACCACATATTCCGCGAGACCGGTCGTGAGCTTAGAGCTTGTCCCGACTGGGGCGGTGCCCCGCTGGTGGGAGAGTCCTGGTTAGGGGGAAACCCCGCTAGCCGACGGTAGGTCGGCGCCGGATCTCGCCATCCAACGGGGAAGATCACCGCCATCTTCCGAGGGGAAACATGTACTACACTTACGGGACTAATGACCTTAGCTGTTGTCGCGCCAGGAATCACTAACCAACCAACCAACCACGTTCTGCCCTGTGCATCCACTGCCCCCCGCCTCGCGCTACCCGTTCCCCACCCCCCTCTAACACTCGCCTGCGGATGTCTCAGGCAAATCACCACGCTCTGCTCTGTCTATTCTCTGCTATACACCGTCCCACCCTTCCTTGCCCCATTTTTCCATGTGGCCTGTTACTTGGTGAGTCAATCGATGACAGAGGAGGGGAGAGGGGCCCCTCTGATCTGAACATATCGGGGGAGGTGGCTCAGTACGGCAACTGAGGGCACTGTAGTGCCTCTGACCGGGAGTTTCTAGGTGCGAGTCCCGACGGTGGCAGGATTTTCGACACTAGCTCGATTGCTAGGTTTACATTACAGTCTCTCATCCTCTCTCACTCTTCCTTTCTGGTCCCCCCTGTATGTCCTAGAGTTCTCTTTCCAGCCACATCATCTTTTATCTCTCTCCGCTCCACCCCACCACATTCGTCCCCACCTCACCCTCTCAGGATTCATACTCCCCTCCCCCATATCGCTCGTCTAGGTGCAATCCTTCCGCCTTCACCCCAGATCCGATATGCCCCTCCTACTCATTTTCTTTTAATTCTTCCCCACACTACACTCCCCTGTGCACTCTTGGCCCGCTCTGCAGACAAGCCACCCATCACCCCACATTGTCAATCACCCCCTTGTCTTCCGTGCACTACCCGTCCTGCCTTGTCATTTGTCTGTTCTTGTATCAGATTCGAATTATCTTTCCTATGAATTCTTGTTAATCTCTTCTTTTGTAACCTCTGCGGCACTGAGTTCACAGATATTTTCAATCGAGTTCATGTCGAGGTCGAAGTTCAAAAGTATTTCCTACACATATCACTTGTAACGATGTCGTATGAATTGTATTATATTGCATGTCTGCAGAAATTATCACACCGTCAAAATTTGAAATGTGCCAAACATTGTGGCTAGGGGATAACGTTTTTACCATAGCAGTATTACCTGAATAATTTTCGGAGTGCTATTCACCCAAACTCGACACTACTTTCATACCAACGAGTATTAAAGTGACTTGCGTGTGTTGCGATCGCACAATCAAGTACTCATGCCTGCATCTTTGAAAAATGTTCTTCTTCGGTTACTCGTTCTGAGCTTTATGATCATATTGCTGGGTAGCTGCTCTCAGATCATGTTCCTTGTCAGTGCAACTTGGGAGTACTGTGTAATAGGAAATTCTATCTGTGCTACAGTGCTAAAGCTCTGCAGCCACCCACGCCAGTTTCTCCGCGCACTTGCGTGGCACCTGAGCTGCGAGCAGCCTTCCGGGTGCTCGGGTTTCGTGCGCAGCGCTCGCGTTTCGGCCGCTCTCCCCCGACGAATCACCCGCCCCCGCGCCTGGGTCACGCCCACATTCACCTGCGTCCGGCCCCTGGCCGACTCCCGCACCCCGCAAACCCTGGGCTCGCATGCTCTTGGTCCATTCGCTTGTTCGTCGCTCACTGCTCATCCTTCGTTCTTGCTCCCACTGTCTGTGGTCATTATTATTTTTCTGTTCCAATTCCTTGTCCATCTTAGAACTTCTCTACTAAGCTCTCATTTTTTTTACTTTTCATCGTCGCTTTCCCATCGTCCGCCTCACATCGCCCGCCTCACGTCACCCGCCTCACATCGCCCGCCTGATGTCGCCCGCCTCACATCGCCCGCCTCACATCGCCCGCCTCACATCGCCCACCTCACATCGCCCGCCTCACATCGCCCGCCTCACATCGCCCGCCTCACATCGCCCGCCTCACATCGCCCGCCTCAC
>BLKR01011748.1:0-28192 GCA_011170035.1 Teleogryllus occipitalis
TTTGTGTACTGTGTGTACAGTTCAGGTAAACGCGAAACGGTAAATATCTCATTCTCGGGCTATTCGTGTGCCTCGTGTTCTTTTAAAAAGCACGTAGAATTAATTCTACAAATGCCTCTTTGTTTTCGGTACATATGATCATTTGTTAAATGTTTTATATGAGGTTGCGTTTTTTTCGTATTATTTCTGATTTTTATTCGTGTTTATTGACGTGACAACTGGAAACAAAATGAGTTTTCTAGAAACGAGTGACAACTAAATAAAACTTAAATGCGATATTTATTTCTATTTTTAAAATTGTTCTGTTTGATTGATTGGCAGATCTTTTACTTTGTCAGGTTGTACTGAGGAGTCCATGTATCTCGTATCCGTTTTGTTCCTTTGGAAAAAGCTACGTTACTAGCCTATCAATTCCGTCTAATGAAACATTACCTACGTACTGTCGAAATTATGCGTTTTATTAAATGGTTTTATTTAATGGTTTTATGTTATACATTTGATAATGTGTCTTTTTTTCGTACAATATTTTGATCAAATTTAATTTATTGTTTTTGGTTTATCACGTTTTCATTACGATTGTCAGGGGTTAACACGCTTTATAATCGACGTCTTCCAACCGCGTCGACATAAGTACTTAATTGATTGATTGATTAGTGCTTCCAGGCGCGACATTTGCGATGGTGATTAGTCTAGTAATTGTATGACATTTTATGGCTGGAGGAGGCGGGTAAGGTGCCCATCAGCGCAGTTAAGTTTAAACCTCTTGCAAAATCACTTTTTTATATCTATTTTTAAGTAGGATTTTTGTTTTGAGGTTAGCAATCGTTATATCGTTTCGTGTTCTTTCGATAACTATTATATTTCATTGTTATTGTAATTTTTCCTAAACCTTTGTGTACTGTGTGTACAGTTCAGGTAAACGCGAAACAGTAAATATCTCATTCTCGGGCTATTCGTGTGCCTCGTGTTCTTTTAAAAAGCACGTAGAATTAATTCTACTATTGCCTCTTTGTTTTCGGTACATATGATCATTTGTTAAATGTTTTATATGAAGTTGCGTTTTTTTCGTATTATTTCTGATTTTTATTCGTGTTTATTGACGTGACAACTGGAAACAAAATAAGTTTTCTAGAAACGAGTGACAACTAAATAAAACTTAAATGCGATATTTTCTTCTATTTTTAAAATTGTTCTGTTTGATTGATTGGAAAATCTTTTACTTTGTCACGTTGTACTGAGGAGTCCATGCATCTCGTATCCGTTTTGTTCCTTTGAAAAAAAGCGACGTTACTAGCCTATCAATTCCGTCTAATGAAACATTACCTACGTACTGTCGAAATTGTGCGTTTTATTAAATGGTTTTATGTTATACATTTGATGTGTCTTTTTTTCGTACAATATTTTGATTACATTTAATTTATTGTTTTTGTTTTATCACGTTTTCATTACGATTGTCAGGGGTTAACACGCTTTATAATCGACGTCTTCCAATCGCGTCGACATAAGTACTTAATTGATTAATTGATTAGTGCTTCCAGGCGCGACATTTGCGATGGTGATTAGTCTCGTAATTGTATGACATTTTATGGCTGGAGGAGGCGGGTAAGGTGCCCATCAGCGCAGTTAAGGATAAACCTCCTGCAAAATCACAAGTTCATATCTATTTTTAAGAAGGATTTTTGTTTTGAGGTTAGCAATCGTTATATCCTTTCGTGTTCTTTCGATAACTATTATATTTCATTGTTATTGTTTTTTTTCCTAAACCTTTGTGTACTGTGTGTACAGTTCAGGTAAACGCGAAACGGTAAATATCTCATTCTCGGGCTATTCGTGTGCCTCGTGTTCTTTTAAAAAGCACGTAGAATTAATTCTACTATTGACTCTTTGTTTTCGGTACATATGATCATTTGTTAAATGTTTTATATGAGGTTGCGTTTTTTTCGTATTATTTCTGATTTTTATTCGTGTTTATTGACGTGACAACTGGAAACAAAATGAGTTTTCTAGAAACGAGTGACAACTAAATAAAACTAAAATGCGATATTTTCTTCTATTTTTAAAATTGTTCTGTTTGATTGATTGGCAAATCTTTTACTTTGTCACGTTGTACTGAGGAGTCCATGTATCTCGTATCCGTTTTGTTCCTTTGGAAAAAGCGACGTTACTAGCCTATCAATTCCGTCTAATGAAACTTTACCTACGTACTGTCGAAATTGTGCGTTTTATTAAATGGTTTTATGTTATAGATTTGATAATGTGTCTTTTTCGTACAATATTTTGATCACATTTAATTTATTGTTTTTGTTTTATCACGTTTTCATTACGATTGTCAGGGGTTAACACGCTTTTTAATCGACGTCTTCCAATCGCGTCGACATAAGTACTTAATTGATTAATTGATTAGTGCTTCCAGGCGCGACATTTGCGATGGTGATTAGTCTTGTAAATGTATGACATTTTATGGCTGGAGGAGGCGGGTAAGGTGCCCATCAGCGCAGTTACGGTTAAACCTCCTGCAAAATCACAAGTTCATATCTATTTTTAAGAAGGATTTTTGTTTTGAGGTTAGCAATCGTTATATCGTTTCGTGTTCTTTCGATAACTATTATATTTCATTGTTATTGTAATTTTTCCTAAACCTTTGTGTGCTGTGTGTACATTTCAGGTAAACGCGAAACAGTAAATATCTCATTCTCGGGCTATTCGTGTGCCTCGTGTTCTTTTAAAAAGCACGTAGAATTATTTCTACTATTGACTCTTTGTTTTCGGTACATATGATCATTTGTTATATGTTTTATATGAAATTGCGTTTTTTTCGAATTATTTCTGATTTTTTGTCGTGTTTATTTACGTGTAAACTGAAAAAAAATAGTTTTCTAGAAACGAGTGACAACTAAATAAAGCTTAAATGCGATATTTATTTCTATTTTTAAAATTGTTCTGTTTGATTGATTGGCAAATCTTGTACTTTGTCAGGTTGTACTGAGGAGTCCATGTATCTCGTATCCATTTTGTTCCTTTGGAAAAAGCGACGTTACTAGCCTATCAATTCCGTCTAATGAAATATTACCTACGTACTGTCGAAATTGTGCGTTTTATTAAATGGTTATATTTAAGGTTTTATGTTATACATTTGATAATGTGTCTTTTTTTCGTACAATATTTTGATCAAATTTAATTTATTGTTTTTGTTTTATCACGTTTTCATTACGATTGTCAGGGGTTAACACGCTTTATAATCGAGGTCTTCCAACCGCGTCGACATAAGTACTTAATTAATTGATTGATTAGTGCTTCCAGGCGCGACATTTGCGACGGTGATTAGTCTCGTAATTGTATGACATTTTATGGCTGGAGAAGGCGGGTAAGGTGCCCATCAGCGCAGTTAAGTTTAAACCTCCTGCAAAATCACATTTTTTATATATTTTTAAGTAGCATTTTTGTTTTGAGGTTAGCAATCGTTATATCCTTTCCTGTTCTTTTGATAACTATTATATTTCATTGTTATTGTAATTTTTCCTAAACCTTTGTGCACTGTGTGTAGAGTTCAGGTAAACGCGAAACAGTAAGTATCTCATTCTCGGGCTATTCGTGTGCCTCGTGTTCTTTTAAAAAGCACGTAGAATTAATTCTACAAATGCCTCTTTGTTTTCGGTACATATGATCATTTGTTAAATGTTTTATATGAAGTTGCGTTTTTTTCGTATTATTTCTGATTTTTATTCGTGTTTATTGACGTTACAACTGGAAACAAAATGAGTTCTCTAGAAACGAGTGACAACTAAATAAAACTTAAATGCGATATTTATTTCTATTTTTTAAATTGTTCTGTTTGATTGATTGGCAAATCTTTTACTTTGTCAGGTTGTACTGAGGAGTCCATGTATCTCGTATCCGTTTTGTTCTTTTGAAAAGAGCGACGTTACTAGCCTATCAATTCCGTCTAATGAAACATTACCTACGTACTGTCGAAATTGTGCGTTTTATTAAATGGTTTTATGTTATAGATTTGATAATGTGTCTTTTTTTCGTACAATATTTTGATCACATTTAATTTATTGTTTTTGTTTTCTCACGTTTTCATTACGATTGTCAGGGGTTAACACGCTTTATAATCGACGTCTTCCAATCGCGTCGACATAAGTACTTAATTGATTGATTGATTAGTGCTTCCAGGCGCGACATTTGCGATGGTGATTAGTCTCGTAATTGTATGACATTTTATGGCTGGAGGAGGCGGGTAAGGTGCCCATCAGCGCAGTTAAGTTTAAATCTCCTGCAAAATCACATTTTCATATCTATTTTTTAAAAGGATTTTTGTTTTGAGGTTAGCAATCGTTATATCCTTTCGTGTTCTTTCGATAACTATTATATTTCATTGTTATTGTAATTTTTCCTAAACCTTTGTGTGCTGTGTGTACAGTTCAGGTAAACGCGAAACAGTAAATATCTCATTCTCGGGCTATTCGTGTGCCTCGTGTTCTTTTAAAAAGCACGTAGAATTAATTCTACTATTGTCTCTTTGTTTTCGGTACATATGATCATTTGTTAAATGTTTTATATGAAGTTGCGTTTTTTTCGTATTATTTCTGATTTTTATTCGTGTTTATTGACGTTACAACTGGAAACAAAATGAGTTCTCTAGAAACGAGTGACAACTAAATAAAACTTAAATGCGATATTTATTTCTATTTTTTAAATTGTTCTGTTTGATTGATTGGCAAATCTTTTACTTTGTCAGGTTGTACTGAGGAGTCCATGTATCTCGTATCCGTTTTGTTCTTTTGAAAAGAGCGACGTTACTAGCCTATCAATTCCGTCTAATGAAACATTACCTACGTACTGTCGAAATTGTGCGTTTTATTAAATGGTTTTATGTTATACATTTGATGTGTCTTTTTTTCGTACAATATTTTGATTACATTTAATTTATTGTTTTTGTTTTATCACGTTTTCATTACGATTGTCAGGGGTTAACACGCTTTATAATCGACGTCTTCCAATCGCGTCGACATAAGTACTTAATTGATTGATTGATTAGTGCTTCCAGGCGCGACATTTGCGATGGTGATTAGTCTCGTAATTGTATGACATTTTATGGCTGGAGGAGGCGGGTAAGGTGCCCATCAGCGCAGTTAAGTTAAACCTCCTGCAAAATCACATTTCATATCTATTTTTTAAAAGGATTTTTGTTTTGAGGTTAGCAATCGTTATATCCTTTCGTGTTCTTTCGATAACTATTATATTTCATTGTTATTGTAATTTTTCCTAAACCTTTGTGTACTGTGTGTACAGTTCAGGTAAACGCGAAACAGTAAATATCTCATTCTCGGGCTATTCGTGTGCCTCGTGTTCTTTTAAAAAGCACGTAGAATTAATTCTACAAATGCCTCTTTGTTTTCGGTACATATGATCATTTGTTAAATGTTTTATATGAAGTTGCGTTTTTTTCGTATTATTTCTGATTTTTATTCGTGTTTATTGACGTGAAACTGGAAACAAAATGAGTTTTCTAGAAACGAGTGACAACTAAATAAAACTTAAATGCGATATTTTCTTCTATTTTTAAAATTGTTCTGTTTGATTGATTGGCAAATCTTTTACTTTGTCACGTTGTACTGAGGAGTCCATGTATCTCGTATCCGTTTTGTTCCTTTGGAAAAAGCGACGTTACTAGCCTATCAATTCCGTCTAATGAAACATTACCTACGTACTGTCGAAATTGTGCGTTTTATTAAATGGTTTTATGTTATAGATTTGATAATGTGTCTTTTTCGTACAATATTTTGATCACATTTAATTTATTGTTTTTGTTTTATCACGTTTTCATTACGATTGTCAGGGGTTAACACGCTTTATAATCGACGTCTTCCAATCGCGTCGACATAAGTACTTAATTGATTGATTGATTAGTGCTTCCAGGCGCGACATTTGCGATGGTGATTAGTCTCGTAATTGTATGACATTTTATGGCTGGAGGAGGCGGGTAAGGTGCCCATCAGCGCAGTTAAGGTTAAACCTCCTGCAAAATCACATTTTCATATCTATTTTTAAGAAGGATTTTTGTTTTGAGGTTAGCAATCGTTATATCCTTTCGTGTTCTTTCGATAACTATTATATTTCATTGTTATTGTAATTTTTCCTAAACCTTTGTGTACTGTGTGTACAGTTCAGGTAAACGCGAAACAGTAAATATCTCATTCTCGGGCTATTCGTGTGCCTCGTGTTCTTTTGAAACGCACGTAGAATTAATTCTACAAATGCCTCTTTGTTTTCGGTACAAATGATCATTTGTTAAATGTTTTATATGAATATGCGTTTTTTTGTATTGTTTCTGATTTTTATTCGTGTTTATTGACGTGGACTTGGAAACAAAATGAGTTTTCTAGAAACGAGTGACAACTAAATAAAACCTAAATGCGATATTTACTTCTATTTTTAAAATTGTTCTGTTTGATTGATTGGCAAATCTTTTATTTTGTCACGTTGTACTGAGGAGTCCATGTATCTCGTATCCGTTTTGTTCCTTTGGAGAAAGCGACGTTACTAGCCTATCAATTCCGTCTAATGAAACATTACCTACGTACTGTCGAAATTGTGCGTTTTATTAAATGGTTTTATTTAATGGTTTTATGTTATACATTTGTTAATGTGTCTTTTTTTCGTACAATATTTTGATCACATTTAATTTATTGTTTTTGTTTTATCACGTTTTCATTACGATTGTCAGGGGTTAACACGCTTTATAATCGACGTCTTCCAATCGCGTCGACCTAAGTACTTAATTGATTGATTGATTAGTGCTTCCAGGCGCGACATTTGCGATGGTGATTAGTCTCGTAATTGTATGACATTTTATGGCTGGAGGAGGCGGGTAAGGTGCCCATCAGCGCAGTTAAGTTTAAACCTCCTGCAAAATCACATTTTTGTATCTATTTTTAAGAAGGATTTTTGTTTTGAGGTTAGCAATCGTTATATCCTTTCGTGTTCTTTCGATAACTATTATATTTCATTGTTATTGTAATTTTCCCTAAACCTTTGTGCACTGTGTGTACAGTTCAGGTAAACGCGGAACAGTAAGTATCTCATTCTCGGGCTATTCGTGTGCCTCGTGTTCTTTTAAAAAGCACGTAGAATTAATTCTACTATTGCCTCTTTGTTTTCGGTACATATGATCATTTGTTACATGTTTTATATGAAGTTGCGTTTTTTTCGTATTATTTCTGATTTTTGTTCGTGTTTATTGACGTTAAAACTGGAAACAAAATGAGTTTTCTAGAAACGAGTGACAACTAAATAAAACTTAAATGCGATATTTTTATCTATTTTTTAAATTGTTCTGTTTGATTGATTGGCAAATCTTTTACTTTGTCACGTTGTACTGAGGAGTCCATGCATCTCGTATCCGTTTTGTTCCTTTGGAAAAAGCGACGTTACTAGCCTATCAATTCCGTCTAATGAAACATTACCTACGTACTGTCGAAATTGTGCGTTTTATTAAATGGTTTTATGTTATAGATTTGATAATGTGTCTTTCTTTCGTACAATATTTTGATCACATTTAATTTATTGTTTTTGTTTTATCACGTTTTCATTACGATTGTCAGGGGTTAACACGCTCTATAATCGACGTCTTCCAATCGCGTCGACATAAGTACTTAATTGATTGATTGATTAGTGCTTCCAGGCGCGACATTTGCGATGGTGATTAGTCTCGTAATTGTATGACATTTTATGGCTGGAGGAGGCGGGTAAGGTGCCCATCAGCGCAGTTACGGTTAAACCTCCTGCAAAATCACATTTTCATATCTATTTTTAAGAATAATTTTTGTTTTGAGGTTAGCAATCGTTATATCCTTTCGTGTTCTTTCGATAACTATTATATTTCATTGTTATTGTTTTTTTTCCTAAACCTTTGTGTACTATGTGTACAGTTTAGGTAAACGCGAAACGGTAAATATCTCATTCTCGGGCTATTCGTGTGCCTCGTGTTCTTTTAAAAAGCACGTAGAATTAATTCTACAAATGCCTCTTTGTTTTCGGTACATATGATCATTTGTTAAATGTTTTATATGAGGTTGCGTTTTTTTCGTATTATTTCTGATTTTTATTCGTGTTTATTGACGTGACAACTGGAAACAAAATGAGTTTTCTAGAAACGAGTGACAACTAAATAAAACTTAAATGCGATATTTTCTTCTATTTTTAAAATTGTTCTGTTTGATTGATTGGCAAATCTTTTAATTTGTCACGTTGTACTGAGGAGTCCATGTATCTCGTATCCGTTTTGTTCCTTTGGAAAAAGCGACGTTACTAGCCTATCAATTCCGTCTAATGAAACATTACCTACGTACTGTCGAAATTGTGCGTTTTATTAAATGGTTTTATTTAATGGTTTTATGTTATACATTTGATAAAGTTTTTTTTCGTGCAATATTTTGATAACATTTAATTTATTGTTTTTGTTTTATCACGTTTTCATTACTATTGTCAGGGGTTAACAGGCTTTATAATCGACGTCTTCCAATCGCGTCGACATAAGTACTTAATTGATTGATTGATTAGTGCTTCCAGGCGCGACGTTTGCGATGGTGATTAGTCTCGTAATTGTATGACATTTTATGGCTGGAGGAGGCGGGTAAGGTGCCCAACAGCGCAGTTAAGGTTAAACCTCCTGGAAAATCACATTTTCATATCTATTTTTAAGAAGGATTTTTGTTTTGAGGTTAGCAATCGTTATATCCTCTCGTGTTCATTCGATAACTATTATATTTCATTGTTATTGTAATTTTTCCTAAACCTATGTGTACTGTGTGTACAGTTCAGGTAAACGCGAAACAGTAAATATCTCATTCTCGGGCTATTCGTGTGCCTTGTGTTCTTTTAAAAAGCACGTAGAATTAATTCTACAAATGCCTCTTTGTTTTTGGTACATATGATCATTTGTTAAATGTTTTATATGAAGTTGCGTTTTTTTTCGTATTATTTCTGATTTTTATTCGTGTTTATTGACGTGCAAACTGGAAACAAAATGAGTTTTCTAGAAACGAGTGACAACTAAATAAAACTTAAATGCGATATTTTCTTCTATTATTAAAATTGTTCTGTTTGATTGATTGGCAAATCTTTTACTTTGTCACGTTGTACTGAGGAGTCCATGTATCTCGTATCCGTTTTGTTCCTTTGGAAAAAGCGACGTTACTAGCCTATCAATTCCGTCTAATGAAACTTTACCTACGTACTGTCGAAATTGTGCGTTTTATTAAATGGTTTTATGTTATAGATTTGATAATGTGTCTTTTTCGTACAATATTTTGATCACATTTAATTTATTGTTTTTGTTTTATCACGTTTTCATTACGATTGTCAGGGGTTAACACGCTTTTTAATCGACGTCTTCCAATCGCGTCGACATAAGTACTTAATTGATTAATTGATTAGTGCTTCCAGGCGCGACATTTGCGATGGTGATTAGTCTTGTAAATGTATGACATTTTATGGCTGGAGGAGGCGGGTAAGGTGCCCATCAGCGCAGTTACGGTTAAACCTCCTGCAAAATCACAAGTTCATATCTATTTTTAAGAAGGATTTTTGTTTTGAGGTTAGCAATCGTTATATCGTTTCGTGTTCTTTCGATAACTATTATATTTCATTGTTATTGTAATTTTTCCTAAACCTTTGTGTGCTGTGTGTACATTTCAGGTAAACGCGAAACAGTAAATATCTCATTCTCGGGCTATTCGTGTGCCTCGTGTTCTTTTAAAAAGCACGTAGAATTATTTCTACTATTGACTCTTTGTTTTCGGTACATATGATCATTTGTTATATGTTTTATATGAAGTTGCGTTTTTTTCGTATTATTTCTGATTTTTATTCGTGTTTATTTACGTGTAAACTGAAAAAAAATGAGTTTTCTAGAAACGAGTGACAACTAAATAAAACTTAAATGCGATATTTATTTCTATTTTTAAAATTGTTCTGTTTGATTGATTGGTACTGAGGAGTCCATGTATCTCGTATCCGTTTTGTTCCTTTGGAAAAAGCGACGTTACTAGCCTATCAATTCCGTCTAATAAAACATTACCTACGTACTATCGAAATTGTGCGTTTTATTAAATGGTTTTATTTAATGGTTTTATGTTATACATTTGATGTGTCTTTTTTCACTTTTAATGTTTTTGATCACACATTTTAATTTATTGTTTTTGTTTTATCGTTTCATTACGATTGTCGGGGGTTACTTTTACGCTTTATAATCGGCGTCTTCCAATCACGTCGACATAAGTACTTAATTGATTGATTGGTCAGGTATTTTTACAGAAGGCGCGACATTGCGATGGTGATTAGTCTCGTAATTGGCGCTGGAGCATTTTATGGGTGGAGGAGGCGGGTAAGGTGCCCATCAGCGCAGTTAAGGTTAAATCTCCTGCAAAATCACATTTTCATATCTATTTTTAAGAAGGATTTTGGTTTTGAGTTAGCAATCGTTATATCCTTTCATGTTCTTTCGATAACTATTATATTTCATTGTTATTGTTTTTTTTCCTAAACCTTTGTGTACTGTGTGTACAGTTCAGGTAAACGCGAAACGGTAAATATCTCATTCTCGGGCTATTCGTGTGCCTCGTGTTCTTTTAAAAAGCACGTAGAATTAATTCTACTATTGACTCTTTGTTTTCGGTACATATGATCATTTGTTAAATGTTTTATATGAGGTTGCGTTTTTTTCGTATTATTTCTGATTTTTATTCGTGTTTATTGACGTGACAACTGGAAACAAAATGAGTTTTCTAGAAACGAGTGACAACTAAATAAAACTAAAATGCGATATTTTCTTCTATTTTTAAAATTGTTCTGTTTGATTGATTGGCAAATCTTTTACTTTGTCACGTTGTACTGAGGAGTCCATGTATCTGGTATCCGTTTTGTTCCTTTGTAAAAAGCGACGTTACTAGCCTATCAATTCCGTCTAATGAAACTTTACCTACGTACTGTCGAAATTGTGCGTTTTATTAAATGGTTTTATGTTATAGATTTGATAATGTGTCTTTTTTTCGTACAATATTTTGATCACATTTAATTTATTGTTTTTGTTTTATCACGTTTTCATTACGATTGTCAGGGGTTAACACGCTTTATAATCGACGTCTTCCAATCGCGTCGACATAAGTACTTAATTGATTGATTGATTAGTGCTTCCAGGCGCGACATTTGCGATGGTGATTAGTCTCGTAATTGTATGACATTTTATGGCTGGAGGAGGCGGGTAAGGTGCCCATCAGCGCAGTTACGGTTAAACCTCCTGCAAAATCACATTTTCATATCTATTTTTAAGAAGGATTTTTGTTTTGAGGTTAGCAATCGTTATATCGTTTCGTGTTCTTTCGATAACTATTATATTTCATTGTTATTGTAATTTTTCCTAAACCTTTGTGTACTGTGTGTACAGTTCAGGTAAACGCGAAACAGTAAATATCTCATTCTCGGGCTATTCGTGTGCCTCGTGTTCTTTTAAAAAGCACGTAGAATTAATTCTACTATTGCCTCTTTGTTTTCGGTACATATGATCATTTGTTAAATGTTTTATATGAAGTTGCGTTTTTTTCGTATTATTTCTGATTTTTATTCGTGTTTATTGACGTGACAACTGGAAACAAAATGAGTTTTCTAGAAACGAGTGACAACTAAATAAAACTTAAATGCGATATTTTCTTCTATTTTTAAAATTGTTCTGTTTGATTGATTGGCAAATCTTTTACTTTGTCACGTTGTACTGAGGAGTCCATGTATCTCGTATCCGTTTTGTTCCTTTGGAAAAAGCGACGTTACTAGCCTATCAATTCCATCTAATGAAACATTACCTACGTACTGTCGAAATTGTGCGTTTTATTAAATGGTTTTATTTCATGGTTTTATGTTATACATTTGATAATGTGTCTTTTTTTCGTACAATATTTTGATCACATTTAATTTATATTTTTTGTTTTATCACGTTTTCATTACGATTGTCAGGGGTTAACACGCTTTATAATCGACGTCTTCCAATCGCGTCGACATAAGTACTTAATTGATTGATTGATTAGTGCTTCCAGGCGCGACATTTGCGATGGTGATTAGTCTCGTAATTGTATGACATTTTATGGCTGGAGGAAGCGGGTAAGGTGCCCATCAGCGCAGTTAACTTTAACCCTCCTGCAAAATCACATTTTCATATCTTTTTTTAAGAAGGATTTATGTTTTGAGGTTAGCAATCGTTATATCCTTTCGTGTTCTTTCGATAACTATTATATTTCATTGTTATTGTAATTTTTCTTAAACCTTTGTGTACTGTGTGTACAGTTCAGGTAAACGCGAAACAGTAAATATCTCATTCTCGGGCTATTCGTGTGCCTCGTGTTCTTTTAAAAAGCATGTAGAATTAACTCTACTATTGCCTCTTTGTTTTCGGTACATATGATCATTTGTTAAATGTTTTATATGATGTTGCGTTTTTTCGTATTATTTCTGATTTTTATTCGTGTTTATTGACGTGTAAACTGGAAAAAAAATGAGTTTTCTAGAAACGAGTGACAACTAAATAGAACTTAAATGCGATATTTATTTCTATTTTTTAAATTGTTCTGTTTGATTGATTGGCAAATCTTTTACTTTGTCAGGTTGTACTGAGGAGTCCATGTATCTCGTATCCGTTTTGTTCCTTTGAAAAGAGCGACGTTACTAGCCTATCAATTCCGTCTAATGAAACATTACCTACGTACTGTCGAAATTGTGCGTTTTATTAAATGGTTTTATTTAATGGTTTTATGTTATACATTTGATAATGTGTCTTTTTTTCGTACAATATTTTGATCACATTTAATTTATTGTTTTTGTTTTATCACGTTTTCATTACGATTGTCAGGGGTTAACACGCTTTATAATCGACGTCTTCCAATCGCGTCGACAGAAGTACTTGATTGATTGATTAGTGCTTCCAGGCGCGACATTTGCGATGGTGATTAGTCTCGTAATTGTATGACATTTTATGGCTGGAGGAGGCGGGTAAGGTGCCCATCAGCGCAGTTAAGGTTAAACCTCCTGCAAAATCACATTTTCATATCTATTTTTAAGAAGGATTTTTTTTTGAGGTTAGCAATCGTTATATCCTTTCGTGTTCTTTCGATAACTATTATATTTCATTGTTATTGTAATTTTTCCTAAACCTTTGTGTACTGTGTGTACAGTTCAGGTAAACGCGAAACAGTAAATATCTCATTCTCGGGCTATTCGTGTGCCTCGTGTTCTTTTGAAAAGCACGTGGAATTAATTCTACAAATGCCTCTTTGTTTTCGGTACATATGATCATTTGTTAAATGTTTTATATGAATATGCGTTTTTTTCGTATTCTTTCTGATTTTTATTCGTTTTTATTGACGTGGACTTGGAAACAAAATGAGTTTTCTAGAAACGAGTGACAACTAAATAAAACCTAAATGCGATATTTACTTTTATTTTTAAAATTGTTCTGTTTGATTGATTGGCAAATCTTTTACTTTGTCACGTTGTACTGAGGAGTCTATGTATCTCGTATCCGTTTTGTTCCTTTGGAAAAAGCGACGTTACTAGCCTATCAATTCCGTCTAATGAAACATTACCTACGTACTGTCGAAATTGTGCGTTTTATTAAATGGTTTTATTTAATGGTTTTATGTTATACATTTGATAAAGTTTTTTTTCGTGCAATATTTTGATAACATTTAATTTATTGTTTTTGTTTTATCACGTTTTCATTACTATTGTCAGGGGTTAACAGGCTTTATAATCGACGTCTTCCAATCGCGTCGACATAAGTACTTAATTGATTGATTGATTAGTGCTTCCAGGCGCGACGTTTGCGATGGTGATTAGTCTCGTAATTGTATGACATTTTATGGCTGGAGGAGGCGGGTAAGGTGCCCAACAGCGCAGTTAAGGTTAAACCTCCTGGAAAATCACATTTTCATATCTATTTTTAAGAAGGATTTTTGTTTTGAGGTTAGCAATCGTTATATCCTCTCGTGTTCATTCGATAACTATTATATTTCATTGTTATTGTAATTTTTCCTAAACCTATGTGTACTGTGTGTACAGTTCAGGTAAACGCGAAACAGTAAATATCTCATTCTCGGGCTATTCGTGTGCCTTGTGTTCTTTTAAAAAGCACGTAGAATTAATTCTACAAATGCCTCTTTGTTTTTGGTACATATGATCATTTGTTAAATGTTTTATATGAAGTTGCGTTTTTTTTCGTATTATTTCTGATTTTTATTCGTGTTTATTGACGTGCAAACTGGAAACAAAATGAGTTTTCTAGAAACGAGTGACAACTAAATAAAACTTAAATGCGATATTTTCTTCTATTATTAAAATTGTTCTGTTTGATTGATTGGCAAATCTTTTACTTTGTCACGTTGTACTGAGGAGTCCATGTATCTCGTATCCGTTTTGTTCCTTTGGAAAAAGCGACGTTACTAGCCTATCAATTCCGTCTAATGAAACATTACCTACGTACTGTCGAAATTGTGCGTTTTATTAAATGGTTTTATTTCATGGTTTTATGTTATACATTTGATAATGTGTCTTTTTTTCGTACAATATTTTGATCACATTTAATTTATTGTTTTTGTTTTATCACGTTTTCATTACGATTGTCAGGGGTTAACACGCTTTATAATCGACGTCTTCCAATCGCGTCGACATAAGTACTTAATTGATTGATTGATTAGTGCTTCCAGGCGCGACATTTGCGATGGTGATTAGTCTCGTAATTGTATGACATTTTATGGCTGGAGGAGGCGGGTAAGGTGCCCATCAGCGCAGTTAAGGTTAAACCTCCTGCAAAACCACATTTTCATATCTATTTTTAAGAAGGATTTTTGTTTTGAGGTTAGCAATCGTTATATCCTTTCGTGTTCTTTTGATAACTATTATATTTCATTGTTATTGTAATTTTTCCTAAACTTTTGATTACTGTGTGTACAGTTCAGGTAAACGCGAAACAGTAAATATCTCATTCTCGGGCTATTCGTGTGCCTCGTGTTCTTTTAAAAAGCACGTAGAATTAATTCTACTAATGCCTCTTTGTTTTCGGTACATATGATCATTTGTTAAATGTTTTATATGAATATGCGTTTTTTTCGTATTATTTCTGATTTTTATTCGTGTATATTGACGTGGACTTGGAAACAAAATGAGTTTTCTAGAAACGAGTGACAACTAAATAAAACTTAAATGCGATATTTTCTTCTATTTTTAAAATTGTTCTGTTTGATTGATTGGCAAATCTTTTAATTTGTCACGTTGTACTGAGGAGTCCATGTATCTCGTATCCGTTTTGTTCCTTTGGAAAAAGCGACGTTACTAGCCTATCAATCCCGTCCAATGAAACATTACCTACGTACTGTCGAAATTGTGCGTTTTATTAAATGGTTTTATTTAATGGTTTTATGTTATACATTTGATAATGTGTCTTTTTTTCGTACAATATTTTGATCACATTTAATTTATTGTTTTTATTTTATCACGTTTTCATTACGATTGTCAGGGGTTAACACGCTTTATAATCGACGTCTTCCAATCGCGTCGACAGAAGTACTTGATTGATTGATTAGTGCTTCCAGGCGCGACATTTGCGATGGTGATTAGTCTCGTAATTGTATGACATTTTATGGCTGGAGGAGGCGGGTAAGGTGCCCATCAGCGCAGTTAAGGTTAAACCTCCTGCCAAATCACATTTTCATATCTATTTTTAAGAAGGATTTTTTTTTGAGGTTAGCAATCGTTATATCCTTTCGTGTTCTTTCGATAACTATTATATTTCATTGTTATTGTAATTTTTCCTAAACCTTTGTGTACTGTGTGTACAGTTCAGGTAAACGCGAAACAGTAAATATCTCATTCTCGGGCTATTCGTGTGCCTCGTGTTTTTTAGAAAAGCACGTGGAATTAATTCTACAAATGCCTCTTTGTTTTCGGTACATATGATCATTTGTTAAATGTTTTATATGAATATGCGTTTTTTTCGTATTCTTTCTGATTTTTATTCGTTTTTATTGACGTGGACTTGGAAACAAAATGAGTTTTCTAGAAACGAGTGACAACTAAATAAAACCTAAATGCGATATTTTCTTCTATTTTTAAAATTGTTCTGTTTGATTGATTGGCAAATCTTTTACTTTGTCACGTTGTAGTGAGGAGTCCATGTATCTCGTATCCGTTTTGTTCCTTTGGAAAATGCGACGTTACTAGCCTATCAATTCCGTCTAATGAAACATTACCTACGTACTGTCGAAATTGTGCGTTTTATTAAATGGTTTTATTTAATGGTTTTATGTTATACATTTGATAGAGTTTTTTTCGTGCAATATTTTGATAACATTTAATTTATTGTTTTTGTTTTATCACGTTTTCATTACGATTGTCAGGGGTTAACACGCTTTATAATCGACGTCTTCCAATCGCGTCGACATAAGTACTTAATTGATTGATTGATTAGTGCTTCGTGGCACAACATTTGCGATGGTATTTAGTCTCGTAATTGTATGACATTTTATGGCCGGAGGAGGCGGGTAAGGTGCCCATCAGCGCAGTTAAGGTTAAACCTCCTGCCAAATCACATTTTCATATCTATTTTTAAGAAGGATTTTTTTTTGAGGTTAGCAATCGTTATATCCTTTCGTGTTCTTTCGATAACTATTATATTTCATTGTTATTGTAATTTTTCCTAAACCTTTGTGTACTGTGTGTACAGTTCAGGTAAACGCGAAACAGTAAATATCTCATTCTCGGGCTATTCGTGTGCCTCGTGTTCTTTTAAAAGCACGTAGAATTAATTCTACAAATGACTCTTTGTTTTCGGTACATACGATCATTTGTTAAATGTTTTATATGAAGTTGCGTTTTTTTCGTATTATTTCTGATTTTTATTCGTGTTTATTGACGTGGACTTGGAAACAAAATGAGTTTTCTAGAAACGAGTGACAACTAAATAAAACTTAAATGCGATATTTTCTTCTATTTTTAAAATTGTTCTGTTTGATTGATTGGCAAATCTTTTACTTTGTCACGTTGTACTGAGGAGTCCATGTATCTCGTATCCGTTTTGTTCCTTTGGAAAAAGCGACGTTACTAGCCTATCAATTCCGTCTAATGAAACATTACCTACGTACTGTCGAAATTGTGCGTTTTATTTAATGGTTTTATGTTATACATTTGATAATGTGTCTTTTTTTCGTACAATATTTTGATCACATTTAATTTATTGTTTTTGTTTTATCACGTTTTCATTACGATTGTCAGGGGTTAACACGCTTTATAATCGACGTCTTCCAATCGCGTCGACATAAGTACTTAATTGATTGATTAATTAGTGCTTCCAGGCGCGACATTTGCGATGGTGATTAGTCTCGTAATTGTATGACATTTTATGGCTGGAGGAAGCAAGTAAGGTGCCCATCAGCGCAGTTAAGGTTAAACCTGCAAAATCACATTTTCATATCTATTTTTAAGTAGGATTTTTGTTTTGAGGTTAGCAATCGTTATATCCTTTCGTGTTCTTTCGATAACTATTATATTTCATTGTTATTGTAATTTTTACTAAACCTTTGTGTACTTTGTGTACAGTTCAGGTAAACGCGAAACAGTAAATATCTCATTCTCGGGCTATTCGTGTGCCTCGTGTTCTTTTAAAAAGCACGTAGAAAAAATTCTACAAATGCCTCTTTGTTTTCGGTACATATGATCATTTGTTAAATGTTTTATATGAAGTTGCGTTTTTTTCGTATTATTTCTGATTTTTATTCGTGTTTATTGATGTAGACTTGGAAACAAAATGAGTTTTCTAGAAACGAGTGACAACTAAATAAAACTTAAATGCGATATTTTCTTCTATTTTTAAAATTGTTTTCTTTGATAATTGGAAAATCTTTTACTTTGTCACGTTGTACTGAGGAGTCCATGTATCTCGTATCCGTTTTGTTCCTTTGGAAAAAGCGACGTTACTAGCCTATCAATTCCGTCTAATGAAACATTACCTACGTACTGTCGAAATTGTGCGTTTTATTAAATGGTTTTATTTAATGGTTTTATGTTATACATTTGATAGAGTTTTTTTCGTGCAATATTTTGATAACATTTAATTTATTGTTTTTGTTTTATCACGTTTTCATTACGATTGTCAGGGGTTAACACGCTTTATAATCGACGTCTTCCAATCGCGTCGACATAAGTACTTAATTGATTGATTGATTAGTGCTTCCAGGCGCGACATTTGCGATGGTGATTAGTCTCGTAATTGTATGACATTTTATGGCTGGAGGAGGCGGGTAAGGTGCCCATCAGCGCAGTTAAGGTTAAACCTCCTGCAAAACCACATTTTCATATCTATTTTTAAGAAGGATTTTTGTTTTGAGGTTAGCAATCGTTATATCCTTTCGTGTTCTTTTGATAACTATTATATTTCATTGTTATTGTAATTTTTCCTAAACTTTTGATTACTGTGTGTACAGTTCAGGTAAACGCGAAACAGTAAATATCTCATTCTCGGGCTATTCGTGTGCCTCGTGTTCTTTTAAAAAGCACGTAGAATTAATTCTACAATTGCCTCTTTGTTTTCGGTAGATATGATCATTTGTTAAATGTTTTATATGAAGTTGCGTTTTTTTCGTATTATTTCTGATTTTTATTCGTGTTTATTGACGTGGACTTGGAAACAAAATGAGTTTTCTAGAAACGAGTGACAACTAAATAAAACTTAAATGCGATATTTTCTTCTATTTTTAAAATTGTTCTGTTTGATTGATTGGCAAATCTTTTACTTTGTCACGTTGTACTGAGGAGTCCATGTATCTCGTATCCGTTTTGTTCCTTTGGAAAAAGCGACGTTACTAGCCTATCAATTCCATCTAATGAAACATTACCTACGTACTGTCGAAATTGTGCGTTTTATTAAATGGTTTTATTTCATGGTTTTATGTTATACATTTGATAATGTGTCTTTTTTTCGTACAATATTTTGATCACATTTAATTTATATTTTTTGTTTTATCACGTTTTCATTACGATTGTCAGGGGTTAACACGCTTTATAATCGACGTCTTCCAATCGCGTCGACATAAGTACTTAATTGATTGATTGATTAGTGTTTCCAGGCGCGACGTTTGCGATGGTGATTAGTCTCGTAATTGTATGACATTTTATGGCTGGAGGAGGCGGGTAAGGTGCCCAACAGCGCAGTTAAGGTTAAACCTCCTGCAAAATCACATTTTCATATCTATTTTTAAGAAGGATTTTTGTTTTGAGGTTAGGAATCGTTATATCCTCTCGTGTTCTTTCGATAACTATTATATTTCATTGTTATTGTAATTTTTCCTAAACCTTTGTGTACTGTGTGTACAGTTCAGGTAAACGCGAAACAGTAAATATCTCATTCTCGGGCTATTCGTGTGCCTCGTGTTCTTTTAAAAGCACGTAGAATTAATTCTACAAATGACTCTTTGTTTTCGGTACATACGATCATTTGTTAAATGTTTTATATGAAGTTGCGTTTTTTTCGTATTATTTCTGATTTTTATTCGTGTTTATTGACGTGGACTTGGAAACAAAATGAGTTTTCTAGAAACGAGTGACAACTAAATAAAACTTAAATGCGATATTTTCTTCTATTTTTAAAATTGTTCTGTTTGATTGATTGGCAAATATTTTACTTTGTCACGTTGTACTGAGGAGTCCATGTATCTCGTATCCGTTTTGTTCCTTTGGAAAAAGCGACGTTACTAGCCTATCAATTCCGTCTAATAAAACTATACCTATTTACTGTCGAAATTGTGCGTTTTATTAAATGGTTATATTTCATGGTTTTATGTTATACATTTGATAATGTGTCTTTTTTCGTACAATATTTTCATAACATTTAATTAATTGTTTTGGTTTTATTACGTTTTCATTACGAATGTCTGTGGTTAACACGCTTTATAATCGACGTCTTCCAATCGCGTTGACAGAAGTACTTGATTGATTGATTAGTGCTTCCAGGCGCGACATTTGCGATGGTGATTAGTCTTGTAACTGTATGACATTTTATTGCTAGAGGAGGCGGGTAAGGTGCCCATCAGCGCAGTTAAGGTTAAACCTCCTGCAAAATCACATTTTCATATCAATTTTTAAGAAGGATTTTTGTTTTGAGGTTAGCAATCGTTATATCCTTTCGTGTACTTTCGATAACTATTATATTTCATTGTTATTGTAATTTTTCCTAAACCTTTGTGTACTGTGTGTACAGTCCAGGTAAACGCGAAACAGTAAATATCTCATTCTCGGGCTATTCGTGTGCTTCGTGTTCTTTTAAAAAGCACGTAGAATTAATTATACAATTGCCTCTTTGTTTTCGGTACATATGATCATTTGTTAAATGTTTTATATGAAGTAGCGATTTTTTTCGTATTATTTCTGATTTTTATTCGTGTTTATTGACGTGACAACTGGAAACAAAATGAGTTTTCTAGAAACGAGTGACAACTAAATAAAACTTAAATGCGATATTTATTTCTATTTTTAAAATTGTTCTGTTTGATTGATTGGCAGATCTTTTACTTTGTCAGGTTGTACTGAGGAGTCCATGTATCTCGTATCCGTTTTGTTCCTTTGGAAAAAGCTACGTTACTAGCCTATCAATTCCGTCTAATGAAACATTACCTACGTACTGTCGAAATTATGCGTTTTATTAAATGGTTTTATTTAATGGTTTTATGTTATACATTTGATAATGTGTCTTTTTTTCGTACAATATTTTGATCAAATTTAATTTATTGTTTTTGGTTTATCACGTTTTCATTACGATTGTCAGGGGTTAACACGCTTTATAATCGACGTCTTCCAACCGCGTCGACATAAGTACTTAATTGATTGATTGATTAGTGCTTCCAGGCGCGACATTTGCGATGGTGATTAGTCTAGTAATTGTATGACATTTTATGGCTGGAGGAGGCGGGTAAGGTGCCCATCAGCGCAGTTAAGTTTAAACCTCTTGCAAAATCACTTTTTTATATCTATTTTTAAGTAGGATTTTTGTTTTGAGGTTAGCAATCGTTATATCGTTTCGTGTTCTTTCGATAACTATTATATTTCATTGTTATTGTAATTTTTCCTAAACCTTTGTGTACTGTGTGTACAGTTCAGGTAAACGCGAAACAGTAAATATCTCATTCTCGGGCTATTCGTGTGCCTCGTGTTCTTTTAAAAAGCACGTAGAATTAATTCTACTATTGCCTCTTTGTTTTCGGTACATATGATCATTTGTTAAATGTTTTATATGAAGTTGCGTTTTTTTCGTATTATTTCTGATTTTTATTCGTGTTTATTGACGTGACAACTGGAAACAAAATAAGTTTTCTAGAAACGAGTGACAACTAAATAAAACTTAAATGCGATATTTTCTTCTATTTTTAAAATTGTTCTGTTTGATTGATTGGAAAATCTTTTACTTTGTCACGTTGTACTGAGGAGTCCATGCATCTCGTATCCGTTTTGTTCCTTTGAAAAAAAGCGACGTTACTAGCCTATCAATTCCGTCTAATGAAACATTACCTACGTACTGTCGAAATTGTGCGTTTTATTAAATGGTTTTATGTTATACATTTGATGTGTCTTTTTTTCGTACAATATTTTGATTACATTTAATTTATTGTTTTTGTTTTATCACGTTTTCATTACGATTGTCAGGGGTTAACACGCTTTATAATCGACGTCTTCCAATCGCGTCGACATAAGTACTTAATTGATTAATTGATTAGTGCTTCCAGGCGCGACATTTGCGATGGTGATTAGTCTCGTAATTGTATGACATTTTATGGCTGGAGGAGGCGGGTAAGGTGCCCATCAGCGCAGTTAAGGATAAACCTCCTGCAAAATCACAAGTTCATATCTATTTTTAAGAAGGATTTTTGTTTTGAGGTTAGCAATCGTTATATCCTTTCGTGTTCTTTCGATAACTATTATATTTCATTGTTATTGTTTTTTTTCCTAAACCTTTGTGTACTGTGTGTACAGTTCAGGTAAACGCGAAACGGTAAATATCTCATTCTCGGGCTATTCGTGTGCCTCGTGTTCTTTTAAAAAGCACGTAGAATTAATTCTACTATTGACTCTTTGTTTTCGGTACATATGATCATTTGTTAAATGTTTTATATGAGGTTGCGTTTTTTTCGTATTATTTCTGATTTTTATTCGTGTTTATTGACGTGACAACTGGAAACAAAATGAGTTTTCTAGAAACGAGTGACAACTAAATAAAACTAAAATGCGATATTTTCTTCTATTTTTAAAATTGTTCTGTTTGATTGATTGGCAAATCTTTTACTTTGTCACGTTGTACTGAGGAGTCCATGTATCTCGTATCCGTTTTGTTCCTTTGGAAAAAGCGACGTTACTAGCCTATCAATTCCGTCTAATGAAACTTTACCTACGTACTGTCGAAATTGTGCGTTTTATTAAATGGTTTTATGTTATAGATTTGATAATGTGTCTTTTTCGTACAATATTTTGATCACATTTAATTTATTGTTTTTGTTTTATCACGTTTTCATTACGATTGTCAGGGGTTAACACGCTTTTTAATCGACGTCTTCCAATCGCGTCGACATAAGTACTTAATTGATTAATTGATTAGTGCTTCCAGGCGCGACATTTGCGATGGTGATTAGTCTTGTAAATGTATGACATTTTATGGCTGGAGGAGGCGGGTAAGGTGCCCATCAGCGCAGTTACGGTTAAACCTCCTGCAAAATCACAAGTTCATATCTATTTTTAAGAAGGATTTTTGTTTTGAGGTTAGCAATCGTTATATCGTTTCGTGTTCTTTCGATAACTATTATATTTCATTGTTATTGTAATTTTTCCTAAACCTTTGTGTGCTGTGTGTACATTTCAGGTAAACGCGAAACAGTAAATATCTCATTCTCGGGCTATTCGTGTGCCTCGTGTTCTTTTAAAAAGCACGTAGAATTATTTCTACTATTGACTCTTTGTTTTCGGTACATATGATCATTTGTTATATGTTTTATATGAAATTGCGTTTTTTTCGAATTATTTCTGATTTTTTGTCGTGTTTATTTACGTGTAAACTGAAAAAAAATAGTTTTCTAGAAACGAGTGACAACTAAATAAAGCTTAAATGCGATATTTATTTCTATTTTTAAAATTGTTCTGTTTGATTGATTGGCAAATCTTGTACTTTGTCAGGTTGTACTGAGGAGTCCATGTATCTCGTATCCATTTTGTTCCTTTGGAAAAAGCGACGTTACTAGCCTATCAATTCCGTCTAATGAAATATTACCTACGTACTGTCGAAATTGTGCGTTTTATTAAATGGTTTTATTTAAGGTTTTATGTTATACATTTGATAATGTGTCTTTTTTTCGTACAATATTTTGATCAAATTTAATTTATTGTTTTTGTTTTATCACGTTTTCATTACGATTGTCAGGGGTTAACACGCTTTATAATCGAGGTCTTCCAACCGCGTCGACATAAGTACTTAATTAATTGATTGATTAGTGCTTCCAGGCGCGACATTTGCGATGGTGATTAGTCTCGTAATTGTATGACATTTTATGGCTGGAGAAGGCGGGTAAGGTGCCCATCAGCGCAGTTAAGTTTAAACCTCCTGCAAAATCACATTTTTTATATATTTTTAAGTAGCATTTTTGTTTTGAGGTTAGCAATCGTTATATCCTTTCCTGTTCTTTTGATAACTATTATATTTCATTGTTATTGTAATTTTTCCTAAACCTTTGTGCACTGTGTGTAGAGTTCAGGTAAACGCGAAACAGTAAGTATCTCATTCTCGGGCTATTCGTGTGCCTCGTGTTCTTTTAAAAAGCACGTAGAATTAATTCTACAAATGCCTCTTTGTTTTCGGTACATATGATCATTTGTTAAATGTTTTATATGAAGTTGCGTTTTTTTCGTATTATTTCTGATTTTTATTCGTGTTTATTGACGTTACAACTGGAAACAAAATGAGTTCTCTAGAAACGAGTGACAACTAAATAAAACTTAAATGCGATATTTATTTCTATTTTTTAAATTGTTCTGTTTGATTGATTGGCAAATCTTTTACTTTGTCAGGTTGTACTGAGGAGTCCATGTATCTCGTATCCGTTTTGTTCTTTTGAAAAGAGCGACGTTACTAGCCTATCAATTCCGTCTAATGAAACATTACCTACGTACTGTCGAAATTGTGCGTTTTATTAAATGGTTTTATGTTATAGATTTGATAATGTGTCTTTTTTTCGTACAATATTTTGATCACATTTAATTTATTGTTTTTGTTTTCTCACGTTTTCATTACGATTGTCAGGGGTTAACACGCTTTATAATCGACGTCTTCCAATCGCGTCGACATAAGTACTTAATTGATTGATTGATTAGTGCTTCCAGGCGCGACATTTGCGATGGTGATTAGTCTCGTAATTGTATGACATTTTATGGCTGGAGGAGGCGGGTAAGGTGCCCATCAGCGCAGTTAAGTTTAAATCTCCTGCAAAATCACATTTTCATATCTATTTTTTAAAAGGATTTTTGTTTTGAGGTTAGCAATCGTTATATCCTTTCGTGTTCTTTCGATAACTATTATATTTCATTGTTATTGTAATTTTTCCTAAACCTTTGTGTGCTGTGTGTACAGTTCAGGTAAACGCGAAACAGTAAATATCTCATTCTCGGGCTATTCGTGTGCCTCGTGTTCTTTTAAAAAGCACGTAGAATTAATTCTACTATTGTCTCTTTGTTTTCGGTACATATGATCATTTGTTAAATGTTTTATATGAAGTTGCGTTTTTTTCGTATTATTTCTGATTTTTATTCGTGTTTATTGACGTTACAACTGGAAACAAAATGAGTTCTCTAGAAACGAGTGACAACTAAATAAAACTTAAATGCGATATTTATTTCTATTTTTTAAATTGTTCTGTTTGATTGATTGGCAAATCTTTTACTTTGTCAGGTTGTACTGAGGAGTCCATGTATCTCGTATCCGTTTTGTTCTTTTGAAAAGAGCGACGTTACTAGCCTATCAATTCCGTCTAATGAAACATTACCTACGTACTGTCGAAATTGTGCGTTTTATTAAATGGTTTTATGTTATAGATTTGATAATGTGTCTTTTTTTCGTACAATATTTTGATCACATTTAATTTATTGTTTTTGTTTTATCACGTTTTCATTACGATTGTCAGGGGTTAACACGCTTTATAATCGACGTCTTCCAATCGCGTCGACATAAGTACTTAATTGATTGATTGATTAGTGCTTCCAGGCGCGACATTTGCGATGGTGATTAGTCTCGTAATTGTATGACATTTTATGGCTGGAGGAGGCGGGTAAGGTGCCCATCAGCGCAGTTAAGTTTAAACCTCCTGCAAAATCACATTTTTGTATCTATTTTTAAGAAGGATTTTTGTTTTGAGGTTAGCAATCGTTATATCCTTTCGTGTTCTTTCGATAACTATTATATTTCATTGTTATTGTAATTTTTCCTAAACCTTTGTGTACTGTGTGTACAGTTCAGGTAAACGCGAAACAGTAAATATCTCATTCTCGGGCTATTAGTGTGCCTCGTGTTCTTTTGAAAAGCACGTAGAATTAATTCTACAATTGCCTCTTTGTTTTCGGTAGATATGAACATTTGTTAAATGTTTTATATGAAGTTGCGTTTTTTTTCGTATTATTTCTGATTTTTATTCATGTTTATTGACGTGGACTTGGAAACAAAATGAGTTTTCTAGAAACGAGTGACAACTAAATAAAACTTAAATGCGATATTTTCTTCTATTTTTAAAATTGTTCTGTTTGATTGATTGGCAAATCTTTTACTTTGTCACGTTGTACTGAGGAGTCCATGTATCTCGTATCCGTTTTGTTCCTTTGGAAAAAGCGACGTTACTAGCCAATCAATTCCGTCTAATAAAACATTACCTACGTACTATCGAAATTGTGCGTTTTATTAAATGGTTTTATTTAATGGTTTTATGTTATACATTTGATAATGTGTCTTTTTTTCGTACAATATTTTGATCACATTTAATTTATTTTTGTTTTATCACGTTTTCATTACGATTGTCAGGGGTTAACACGCTTTATAATCGACGTCTTCCAATCGCGTCGACAGAAGTACTTGATTGATTGATTAGTGCTTCCAGGCGCGACATTTGCGATGGTGATTAGTCTCGTAATTGTATGACATTTTATGGCTGGAGGAGGCGGGTAAGGTGCCCATCAGCGCAGTTAAGGTTAAACCTCCTGCCAAATCACATTTTCATATCTATTTTTAAGAAGGATTTTTTTTTGAGGTTAGCAATCGTTATATCCTTTCGTGTTCTTTCGATAACTATTATATTTCATTGTTATTGTAATTTTTCCTAAACCTTTGTGTACTGTGTGTACAGTTCAGGTAAACGCGAAACAGTAAATATCTCATTCTCGGGCTATTCGTGTGCCTCGTGTTCTTTTGAAAAGCACGTGGAATTAATTCTACAAATGCCTCTTTGTTTTCGGTACATATGATCATTTGTTAAATGTTTTATATGAATATGCGTTTTTTTCGTATTCTTTCTGATTTTTATTCGTTTTTATTGACGTGGACTTGGAAACAAAATGAGTTTTCTAGAAACGAGTGACAACTAAATAAAACCTAAATGCGATATTTTCTTCTATTTTTAAAATTGTTCTGTTTGATTGATTGGCAAATCTTTTACTTTGTCACGTTGTACTGAGGAGTCCATGTATCTCGTATCCGTTTTGTTCCTTTGGAAAAAGCGACGTTACTAGCCTATCAATTCCGTCTAATGAAACATTACCTACGTACTGTCGAAATTGTGCGTTTTATTAAATGGTTTTATGTTATACATTTGATGTGTCTTTTTTTCGTACAATATTTTGATTACATTTAATTTATTGTTTTTGTTTTATCACGTTTTCATTACGATTGTCAGGGGTTAACACGCTTTATAATCGACGTCTTCCAATCGCGTCGACATAAGTACTTAATTGATTGATTGATTAGTGCTTCCAGGCGCGACATTTGCGATGGTGATTAGTCTCGTAATTGTATGACATTTTATGGCTGGAGGAGGCGGGTAAGGTGCCCATCAGCGCAGTTACGGTTAAACCTCCTGCAAAATTACAAGTTCATATCTATTTTTTAAAGGATGTTTGTTTTGAGGTTAGCAATCGTTATATCCTTTCGTGTTCTTTCGATAACTATTATATTTCATTGTTATTGTTTTTTTTCCTTAACCTTTGTGTACTATGTGTACAGTTCAGGTAAACGCGAAACGGTAAATATCTTATTCTCAAGCTATTCGTGTGCCTCGTGTTCTTTTAAAAAGCACGTAGAATTAATTCTACAAATGCCTCTTTGTTTTCGGTACATATGATCATTTGTTAAATGTTTTATATGAGGTTGCGTTTTTTTCGTATTATTTCTGATTTTTATTCGTGTTTATTGACGTGACAACTGGAAACAAAATGAGTTTTCTAGAAACGAGTGACAACTAAATAAAACTTAAATGCGATATTTATTTCTATTTTTAAAATTGTTCTGTTTGATTGATTGGCAGATCTTTTACTTTGTCAGGTTGTACTGAGGAGTCCATGTATCTCGTATCCGTTTTGTTCCTTTGGAAAAAGCTACGTTACTAGCCTATCAATTCCGTCTAATGAAACATTACCTACGTACTGTCGAAATTATGCGTTTTATTAAATGGTTTTATTTAATGGTTTTATGTTATACATTTGATAATGTGTCTTTTTTTCGTACAATATTTTGATCAAATTTAATTTATTGTTTTTGGTTTATCACGTTTTCATTACGATTGTCAGGGGTTAACACGCTTTATAATCGACGTCTTCCAACCGCGTCGACATAAGTACTTAATTGATTGATTGATTAGTGCTTCCAGGCGCGACATTTGCGATGGTGATTAGTCTAGTAATTGTATGACATTTTATGGCTGGAGGAGGCGGGTAAGGTGCCCATCAGCGCAGTTAAGTTTAAACCTCTTGCAAAATCACTTTTTTATATCTATTTTTAAGTAGGATTTTTGTTTTGAGGTTAGCAATCGTTATATCGTTTCGTGTTCTTTCGATAACTATTATATTTCATTGTTATTGTAATTTT